>JANAVB010005987.1:0-5000 GCA_029216955.1 Iris pallida
GTAACTATCCACTTGCTTCTTCAACTCCACTAGTCGTGTTGTTCACTCTATAGACGTGCTGAGATATCGGTCTGCGCCGGGCACCAAATCTATAAAGAACTCCACATCTCTGTTTGGAGGTAACCCTGGCAACTCCTCCGAAAATACATCCATGAACTCAACTATCAATGGATGTGGCACGCTCTGCTCCTCTACTGAAGCTCCACAGAAGACTCCGCTGCTCTGGTCCATCTCTCGTCTGGTGAACTCGAACTCTGGCTCTCCTAGCACTCTGAAAAGAACTCTACCACCATGATAATCTATACTGGCATGGTGCCTGCTCAACCAATCCATACCGAGTACAATGTCGTAGTTCGGTAATGACATTACGAGCAGACTCACATCCAGTTCTTGGCCTCCCAAAATTACTCTCCGATCCTTACAAATATCACGGACAAGGATGATACCACCCCCAGTCGTGTTGTAAGTCCTAGGCAATGGTTTAGAAGAAAGCTGGTGTCTGATTGCAAATGATACAGACAGAAAACTATGGAAAGCTCCCGAATCAAACAAAGCGAATGCATGAAAGGAGTCGAGAAGAACAGAACCTGCTGTCAGATCTTCGACTGCCTCTGCATCCTCGACTGACATGGCGAAGGCTCGCCCCTGCTGACCTCTTCTGGTCTGCTGCTGGTGCTGGATAAACTTTTGCTGCTAGGTCGATAATGGTCCCTTCTGCTGTCCTGCCGGAGCCTTGGCTCCTGCTCCATGAGCTGTACGTCCTGAAGACATGGGACAGTCCCTAAGCTGGTGCTCCGCTGAACCACAAAGGAGGCACTTGCCTAGCCTCTTCCTACACTCGTTCTACACATGTCCTGGCTTATTACAGAAAGTGCAACTGATGACTTGTTGCTGTCTAGGCGCCTGATGTATCTGCTTCTGCTGAAAAGGCGCACGACCCTGACTCTGGAACTGTTGATGCTGGAACGGCTTCTGCTGATGCTGCTGCTGATAATGGGGCCTCTTGGCCGGGCCTCAACTGCCGCTGGCTCCATGTGAATCACGACCTCTCTTCAGTTTCAGTTCGTGGTCGTCCTCCGCTGCCATAGCTCTCGTCAGAATCTCCTCAAAAGTAGCATTTCTGTTGTTCTTGGTCAAGGACTTGACTTCCTTAACCAAGCCCTTCCTGAACCTCCTAGCCTTCGCTGTCTCGCTAAGGCCCTCCACAAATCTGTCCAGACGGCAGAACTCTCCGGCGTACTCTTCTACTGTCTGGTTCCCCTGGACCAGATTCTCGAACTGCGTCTCCAAGGCGCCAAGTGCTTTGTCAGGGAAGAACTTCTCCTTGAAGAGCTTCTTGAAAGCCTCCCAGGTCTGCCCCTCTGTACCAATCCTGGGGTAGGTCTGGTACCATGTGCGGGTAAGGTCTTGTATCTGGCTGCCCGCTGCTTCTATTTGAAGCCTAGCTGGTATCTCCTCGAGGCGAAAGATCTCCTCTATATGCTCGATCCAGTCGTCGGCATATAGGATACCCTTAGTACCCTTGAAGTCTCGCGGTCGCATCTTTTGAAAATCTTGAATGCCCGGAGTCCTCGGCTGGTACGGCTGTATCTGTCCCTTCCTGTGGTTGGGCAGTCACCTTCTCTACTTGCCACCATGGCTAGCTGATGGGTATTAGTCAATGCCCTGCCTCATATCCTCTGCATGGCGCCGCTGAGTCTCCATCATCTGCTGCATGAAGGCAAAGACCTGCCCCATATCAACTGTCCCCTGAGGCGGTGGTGGTAGCATCCCCTGAACCCCTGGGGTAGTCCTCGGAAATGGTGGAGGAGCACCCCCAAAAGCTACAGGCGGTCCCACCTGAGCTGGAACAAGAGGTGTTGTGGTCCCAAGGTCCTGCTGAGTCGGGCGAGAAGTGGCAGACCTCTCAGCGGTATCCCTTAGGCCAGAGCGTTGCGATCGTGTCTCCACCATACTGAAGATAGATCAAACAAAGAATCAATTACTGAGAAAGAAGCAATATAATCAAAGGAGGACAGTTCATTTCAAAAGAAGGCAGTTAGCAGCAAGAATTAGATAAGAGTTTTCCTAAATGTGATTGAGTATCTTAACTTATATCATATATCCTACTACAGGCTGTAGTGATACTCTAGTTCGAGTACCACTACAAAATTGCACTAGTTATGACCTGACCTGCATGGGCCATCACTAAAAATATGTCATGATCCGCACCCACTTCTCGTGCCTACCCGCACCCAGTGTAAGGGCACGAGAAGTGGGTACATCCAGCCAATGCCGCAGTGTCGGCGGTAGAACACTATCCTAGGTCACAACATCTAATAATAACCATACCTGTACAATAATATATGCTCCAAAAGGAGGACAATATAAAGGTACAACTCAATCACAGAATCTAAGATGGAATAAAGAGAGTAATAGATGGATAAGATAAAAAGTAATATCCAACAAGAGTCACAAATGAGAGTAATAACTGAGTGTACAACATCACCAATATCCAATAACTAAAAATACATGAAATAAGACAACTAAACAGGGAAACTAGTCTAGAACTCTAATCTAGACAATAGGTAAGTCCTCATCGACTGTAGGATCCTCCTAGGGGTCCAAGTCAACGGTGTCATCTAAGCCTGTGCCAAAATATATAGGGCAGAACTCCTCATCATCACATGTAATATTTTAACAGTCCAATCAGGACGGGAACGAGCACAATACAGCTCACGCAGTTCATATCTTGACAGAAAATATAAAGCATATGATAGGTTAAGATACATGAAATGCTGTAAGAAATAAGCATGAAAAGAAAGAGAGAAACTGATAAACAAAGCTATCTATCTATGATAATAGAGAACTTTAAGTGACTAAGTGATTTAGAGTACAAGACAGACATGTGAACGGCTTTGATTTGTACATGATTACACTAAAGAGTTTGTACATGATTACACTACTTTGGAATTATTCACATGACTATTTCTACTCCCCATGCCCCAATCAATAAACAAGGATCTAGACAAGTTATGTTATTGTACATGATAGTTTATACATGAAGGTCATGATATTATGAGAGTACATGAGAGCACATGAGTATACATGAATAATAAGAGTCCACAGAATACATGATGTTCGTGAAAAGCACATGACATGATGTGTTCGATGCACTCGAGGGGGATAACATCTCATGTAAAGATCCATATAGTACTAATCCGTGATAATGTCGTGTCAGCATCAAGTAAATTAAACTATGACAATAATATAATTTCTAACAAGTATAAAATAGTCAGAGAATATACTCGCCTGATATCCTGGCTGTATGATGAGAATATGAGTCTGAACTGGAGTATCTGAGTCCTATTTAGAGCAACACAGGTCACAACATGTCTAACATGAAATAAGAATAGCCTACAATACATTCTAAATGATTCTAGGTCCTTCTAGGTCAAAGTCAACTCTTGGTCAACTCTGGTCAAACCTGGTCAACTTTGTGGTCAACCATAAGTCAACTAGTCCCTCTACCAATTTTAGGTCAAACACAATTTATCAAGTCATTCTAAGTCTGTTTGAGTCGATTTGGATCAAGTTTGACTTAAAGTTGACTTTTGTCAACTTGATCAACTTGATAGTCAACTCGGCCAATTTAGGCTCATTGGGTCAATCCTAAGCTGACTCATAACCCATAGTCTATATCTAATAGCAATCACAACATATACATATACATTCAATTTACATATGGGTATGAATATAGATATATAGTATTACACAACACAAATACATTGCCAAACCAAGCAACCACACCCACAAGTAGATATGTGCATATAATATACCTAGGCTCACATAGGCTAAATGCCCATAATACAAGCAATGTACATATAATATATTCATGCATATAAAGGGTGAGTGATATATATATATATATATATATATAATATATATATATATATATATATATATATATAGTGTAATCAGTTTTCAGGAAACAGCTAACATACCATGGGTTTTGTGAAACATGCATATGTTTAGACAAGTGGTTGGTGTATAGGGGTTTTAAATGTAGCATGGCAGCAAGTTAATCATCTCAAAGGTTTTATGCCCAGGTTTATGGCAGTATGTATAGGCCTCCATAATACTTTCATCATCATCATCATCAACATTAATTAGGATAATAACATATCGATGTTTCAAAGCCTATTCTCAATTTATCAACCTACTGTACATTGCATTACACATAACCAATGCTAACATTTCATCAAGCCTAACATGTATAAATTAACCTAAACTCAGTTAACATGTGAATATAGCTAAAATTCAGTATAACAACATATGAAAGGGTTAAACCTAAACTCGAGTTTCAGTCTTGCTCGAGTATCCTTCATATTCAAAAACCAAAATACAAGCCTAAACATGAATAAATATGAAACCCAACTTTGCAAACATCAACCTAGACATGTATACGTGTTAATCATCACAATTTAACTGTACATTAGCAGTTTAATATTCATTTTCAAACTCAAAAAATGCCCAAACAGAACACATATCAGTTCCATGAATAAACCCTAAATTAACATCACAAAATCAATTAAATATCAAATTAATGATTGAGAACGTGTCATGTACATGTATATGTGTCCCACAGAGTGTATCGTGTCCATACAATAGGACACGAAGTGTCCATACCATCAAAAATACCAATATACACGCACAGACACAGTCTGCACATACCGCATCGTGCAGGCGTGTTCGTGTCTCGTGAACACGACACAGGTCATCCCACGTCGTATGCTCACAGCCACGTGTATCCTAGGCATAGGGCTACATGATCGACACTTAGTTTTGTGTCCACGTCGTGTCGTGTCTCAACACAAGACGCGTATCAGTAGGTAGTTTTCATGCACGACAGTGTGGTGAGAAACCAGTGCATGCGCGAGAACTCCTCAATACGACACGAAGTGACACGAAACTCAAGGGGGGTGTCGTCAGAGGTTGCACCTACCTCTGTGCCAAGTGGC
>JANAVB010005987.1:10000-34588 GCA_029216955.1 Iris pallida
CGGCGGTAGGGAGGTTCGGCCCGGCGCGCACGGCCAGATGCGGCGCTCGGCGGAGTCGCAGATAGGTGAGAAGGAAGGGTTGTCACCTGCAGGTGCTTCGAAGGGGACGGCCACGACGGAGGGGAAGGGCTACGACGGGGACTCGCCCTCGCAGGAGGGCGATGGCGGCTTTCTTGGTTTGGGCGGGAAGCACGGCGGATGCCGGGGTCGACAGATGCTGGTGGCCGTGCGATGCGGCGGCGGATGCGCCGGGGTCTCGAACAAGAGGAGAAGGAAGAACGGGGCAGCGTGAGGTCCAAGCCGGCACTGTGGTACTCTATATGGCGGTGGAGACAAGGCTTCTCCGGAGCTCGTGCGGCCATGGCGCATGGCGAGGCGGAGGCGCGGCGAGACCTAGTAAGTGGTAGGGGAGATTTTGGTTTCCGATTTATTTATGGTTTGGGGATGATGATGTTGATGATGGGACTGGCAGTCGAAGGAGGGTGGCCGCGGTGGCGGTGCTGCCATTGGTGGTGGTGTTGAGGAAGATGGGTCGAGATTTGTGTGGCGTGGTGATCATTGGATGATGATGGAGTGGTGGTGGCATGGTGGTGAGTCTGTGGATGACCGGGGATGGCGAGGTCGGACGGTGGGCTGTGATGATGGGGGTTCAATGGCAGGCATCGGTGGTGGTGGTGACGGTGGCGGATCTGTTGGTAGAGGTGCCGAATATGGCAGGGGTCGGGTGTCGAGGTGTTGGACATGAAGGAGGTCGGATTAGGTTAAGGATTAGACGTATCGTGTCGGGGTTGTCGACACGGAGGAGGTCGCAATGTACATGTACAAAGAAAATAATCTATTAGAAAGACACTCAGGGTCGGACCAAAGGCCGTCACGGCTGACACGAAAAGGAATTGGACACAGACACGATGCACGACACTTTTGGATGGAGAAACTATTTGTGGAGATAATTATGGAGGAATCAATGGAAAAGCTCCCATATATATAGGGTTGAGGAATCCTTGGTAGATAATGTCACGCCCCAGAACCAGAATACTGGAGAGCGGGGACAGACATAGCCAGCTACGTATATAAAATGGGATCCATCTCGCTATACGGTCACGGCTGTCTAGATACATTAGGGTTTACTACAAGCCAACAGTCTCCTAAGGTCATGAACAAGCCTAGTGTCTCAATCACAAGCAAGTAAGTAAATGTTACAAGATGTATGATCATTAAATATACAATAATAAGGCGTCCCAAATATTACATATTCAGCTGATCATGAAGCTAGTCGTTATAAAATGTTAGGACTAGCAAGAGTTTAGTCATACATGATCAACCCTAGGATCTGTTAATCATGTTACAGCCCGTAGGCAGACAGTGAGTAAGTGCAATCGAGCTAAACAGGTGCTCGTCGGCTAAACGCCTCAAAAGAATATATTTACAATGGAGTGGAAGAGCCAAAAATAATCCACTCGTTGCCCTGGTTACGCCTGGTGTTCACCATCGGGCTGGAAAAGCGGTAGATCCTCTAGAGCTGCTCCGAAATCTGGCCATACAAAACCAGCTGGGTCAGATCCCAGAAAGAGCAAGTGCCACAAAGGAAGATTCACTTAGGAACTAAAACCAGCAATCAGCACAAGAGTATAAATAAAAGTAATAACTGGAAATAAAAGAAATACATTAGGGTGATATACGACGAGATAGCCATGGACTATTCAGATAACCAGGTTACAACCCGTAAACCAAACAAGGACCGGGGTTGTAACCCTTCATCTGAACAGAACTTGGAATTCTCACCATTTATCGGTAAAATAAATACAGGTATTCTGGTCATGCAGTAATCTGGAATAGAATCAGGACAAGACTAGACAGGTTAGACTCCATTCAATCATTTCACGGTCAAGCAAGAATTACGACTTGATACTTTAACTAGCTAGGGTTATCACAGGCCTAGTTACTAGCAAGATGCAGTAAGAATCTTCCACAGCCACAAGCCCTGCAGTCCATCCAGGTTACCCGGGTTGAAAGAATTAGAGTTAAATTCAGGTGGGTACATCGTCCAGAAAATGAATGTACCCTTAGGTAGCTTGAAGGGTGCAACACATGACAGTGTGCTGGAAATATGCCCTACTCGACGGCAGGCTACAGATCCCAAGGCGTGCCCAGGTAACGGGATTGCCTGTAGCTGGGAGATCTCTTTATGACTAGTGTATTAATCTAGTTATTAGGCTTAGTCCATTTCAATAGGTACTCCTGACCGTGGTACTCAGAAGTCCCCTCCTAGACATGATGCAAGACATGACTGAATTATTTGTACAAGCACAATTGCCCACGGTGTCCAGGATTAATTATACAGGTCATGTTATGTCAGGTAGCCGTCGCAACAGCTTATCAAGATATATCATGTCAGGTTATCAGGTCAAGAGTTCTTGTCAGGAGTGCGCTACGACGGGCCACTATCATGTCATGTCATGTTCACTTGCCACACCGTGTCATGTACAATTGTCATTTCAATCATGTCAATCAAATCGTGATTATCAAGTTCAGGACAAAAGGCGTAAGGATATAAAATGAGCGTAAAAATATACAATAGGGGGTTTACAAGACATGGGCAAATAATAATACACAGGGCTATTGGAGAGTCATGCGGTTCAGGAATATGCGGCCAGGAATAATCTCATGCGGCTGGGAGAAGAAAAGCCCCTGCGGCTCAATAGGGTCAGGCGCATGCGGCTGATAAAGGAAAGCCTATGCGGCTAAGGATATCAGTCCTCATGCGGCCAGCGGGATAAGAGGGCGCATGCAACCATGCGGCTGAGATGAATTGGGTCCATGCGGCTGGGACAAGAGCGGAGCCATGCGGCTGAAATAAATTGGGTCCATGCGGCTGATAAGGGTGCGCTTATGCGGCCAGGAGATAAAAAGGGGGAAGGGTGCATGCGTCTGGGTCAAGTAAAGTCCCATGCGGCCAGCGGGAAGAGAGGGCGCATGAGACTAAGTCAGAGCATTCATGCGGCTGGAAGAAGTTCTCATGCGACTAAGGGAGGGCGTGTGCGGCCTGGAATGGGAAGGGCGCATGCGGCTCAGGTTGCGGGATCCATGCGGCCAGAAAGAAGCGGGATCCCATGCGGCTAAGGGAGGGCGCGTGCGGCCTGGAATGGGAAGGGCGCATGCGGCTCAGGAGAACACTTGCCGCATGAAATATTCATGCGGTCAAGTCAAGCACAGTTCATCTTCTCCAAAATTCCGAGAAGAAGAACACCATGAGAGCCAAGTTCTCAAGCTCCATAACTCCATCATCCGGAGCCCAAATCCGAACTTTCATAGGTCAAAACGGGGCAGAATGAAATGCTCTACAACCTGGAACCATCAAAACTCAGAAATAACAAGATTAAGTAGATCAAAACCCAAGAAATCCGAAAATAAATTAAACTTAGATCTACAAGAATCTAGCCATGGAAAGTGAAAATGCCAAGTACTAAAGTAAGTTAAAATGCTGTAAGGAAGAGAATGAAGTAATAAAATTTGAGTTCCTCCATGAAGTAAGTTGCACTTGCCTAGACCTCTCTCTCTCTCTTCTCTCTCTGGTAGGTGAAGAAGTAAAGGAAAGAAGAAGAGGTTAATGAAGAGAGAGAAAGAAGAATGGGTTAATAAATGGGGATTGTGGTGGTAGGTAGGGGGTTCACCATTGGTCCATGATGAACCAATAGCAATCCCAAACCGAACCAAGCCACCCAAACCAGGAATAAACCAAGCCATGAAGAAAACTAAACAAGAAATCATACAATACAAGATAAAATACGTACACGTATTCCAAAAATACATAATACGAACCACATGCATTACAACTCTACCCACCTTAAAAGAATTCCGTCCTCGGAATTTAATTAAGAGGCTAGAGAGACGAGGACAAGATATATTAATCACAAGCAAGCTATAACTAGGCAGGCAATCACTCATTCAAGCAAGGAATCGAAGGCATGAGGCATAAGGAAGACATTATACCTCACGAGTCAAACAGGTCGGGATACCGCGATCGGATGTCATCCTCACGCTTCCACGTTGACTCACCCAAAGAGTGATGACCCCAAGCAACCCGGACTAACTTGATAGTCTTGTTCTTGAGTATCTTCTCTCTCCGGTCCAATATAGACACGGGCCTCTCCTCATACGAAAGGTTGGTACCAACAACCAATTCCGAATGATCTAGGATGTGGCTCGGGTCCGGGATATACCGTCGTAATTGGGATACATGGAACACGTCATGCACCTCGTTTAGCGACGGCGGAAGAGCGAGACGATAGGACACATCTCCTACTCGCTCCAGAATGTCAAATGGTTCTATATACCTAGGACTAAGCTTTCCTCGTGCGCCGAAATGAATGATGCCACGGTTAGGCGAAATCCTCAGGAATACATGGTCACCGACAGAAAACTCGAGAGGGCGTCGATGAGAATCGGCCCAATGGCGCTGGCGATCTTGGGCAACTCGAAGATGATCTCGGACTCTTCTGACCACTTCAACTGTCTGAACAATTATTTCTGGACCGAGCATCTGTCTCTCTCCAACATCATCCCATGCTAGCGGGGATCTGCACTTCCTACCATACAGTGCCTCGAACGGTTCTATCTGGATACTGGCTTGGAAGCTGTTGTTGTACGAGAATTCCACCAGGTGCAGGTGATCTTCCCGCGAACCACCGAAGTCAAGTGTGCAAGATCGCAACATATCTTCAAGAGTCTGGATCGTGCGCTCCGACTGGCCGTCTGTCTGTGGATGATATGCTGAACTGAACTGGAGATGAGTTCCCAAACTCTCCTGCAGGCTACGTCAAAAGTGTGACGTGAACCTTGAATCTCGGTCCGAGGTGATACTAACTGGCACTCCGTGCAACCTGACAATCTGCCTGAGGTACATCTCTGCTAACTGAGCTGTCGACTGACCAACTCTGAACGGGAGGAAGTGAGCTACATTCGTGAGCCGATCAACTATAACCCAGATAGCATCTCTACCAGCTGGGAATCTAGGCAATCCGGTCACAAAATCCATGGTCACATGCTCCCACTTCCATTCTGGAATCGGCAAAGGCTGAAGAAGTCCGGCAGGCCTCTGATGTTCAGTCTTAACTTGTTGACAAACCAAACACCGAGAGACGAATCGGGCTATCTTCCGCTTCATGCCATTCCACCAGAAATGCTGACGGATATCATGGTACATCTTCGTACCACCAGGATGAATGGAATATTATGAACTGTGAGCCTCTGTCATGATCTCTTGTCTGATATCTCCACTGGGTACACAAAGACGCTTACCATGCCTAAGTGTACCGTCCTCATGAATGCATAACTCTGGTCTTTGTCCTGTCTCACACTCTGCTCGGAGTCGCTGAAGCTTGGAATCTGTTGACTGTGCCATCCGGATCCTCTCGACTATAGTAGACTGAGCTTGCATGCTGGCTATCAATGCTACACTGGAAGGGAGAACAACTTCAATACCCATCCTCTGAAGATCTGCTAACAGCTCTGGTTGCGCTGTTAGAAAATAAACTCCGGCTCTCCTACTCAATGCATCTGCTACAACGTTGGCCTTCCCGGGGTGATACTGCAAGTTGACATCATAATACATAAGAAGCTCCAGCCACCTCCTCTGACGCATGTTAAGATCCTTCTGGATGAAAACATACTTCAGGCTCTTATGGTCGGTGAAAATCTCCACCCTATCTCCGTACAAATAGTGCCTCCACAACTTAAGGGCAAACACTACTGCTGTCAGCTCCAAGTCATGGGTTGGGTAATTCCTCTCATGATCACGAAGTTATCGTGACGCATAAGCTATTACCTTCCCATGCTGCATCAGAACACATCCTAAGCCTCTGCCAGAAGCATCACAATACACTGAAAATCCTCCGGTTCCATCTGGAAGCGCGAGAATGGGAGCCGTCATCAAGCCTCGCTTCAACTTCTCAAAAGAATCCTGGTACTCTGCTGTCCAAGCAAACTGCACCTCCTTGCGGGTCAACTGGGTCAATTGTGCTGAAATCCGAGCAAAATCTGAAACAAACCGTCGGTAATAGCCGGACCAATCCAAGAAGCAAGTTGCACTTGCCTAGACCTCTCTCTCTCTCTCTGGTAGGTGAAGAAGTAAATGGAAGAAGAAGAGGTTAATAAAGAGAGAGAAAGAAGAATTGATTAATAAATGGGGATTGTGGTGGTAGGTAGAGGGGTTCACCCTTGGTCCATGATGAACCAATAGCAATCCCAAACCGAACCAAGCCACCCAAACCAGGAATAAACCAAGCCATGAAGAAAACTAAACAAGAAATCATGCAATACAAGATAAAATACGTACACATATTCCAAAAATACGTAATACGAACCACAGGCATTACAGATAAAGATTAGGACTTATTTAAACCCAAATAGATAATTTTACTATTAAATTTAAATCAATACATTCATATCTAAATCCAAATCCAATTTAAATATAGATAAATTACACATTTAAATTAAACTATTTAATTTAAATCAATAAATCTAATCACAATTTAATTTATCATCAATAAATCCAAAATATCTTTTTATAGAATTAATATAATAATTAATTTTAAAAAATTCTAATAAATATTTTAAATATTAGTAGGAAATATCTTCAAAATACCTTTTTAATAACTTAAGATAAATAAAAATTTCAAAATATATACATGAATTAAATCTCATGTATTTCGTATGCAACTAGTACAAAATATCTATGTAATTATTATTTTAGAAATCAGTACTTATAAAGTTATCACTTTAGTGCGACAGGAATTTATATACCTTTAACCAAAATAAAATATTTAATTATACTATATTGAAATAAAATATATGTCTTCTATATTTATGATAACAAATCTTTTTGTATAAGAGATAATAAATACTTCGTATTTACGTGTAGATACTCGCATTCGACGTACAAATATCAAATTAAATAAATATCAGAAAAAATTGTAGTAAAATTTAGGAGTTTTACATCCTACCCAACTTACAAGAATTTCGTCCTCGAAATTAAAAATAATTAGGGGGGTTGAAGGTACAAGAGTACATCGATAAGACAACACAATTAAATCAATTGGGCGAGGCAAGGACACGACGTTTAACACAAACATGCATTAGAAAATCGTGATTCGATAACTACGAAAATAAATCATGGATATGGTATTGGATGAGGGTTGCTAGTCAAGGCAATAAAATCATGATAATACGAAGGGAGTAGATCAAGAGAATAACTTAGGGACTTGGGAGAGATGGTTCTTTGGAGAAGGTTGCATGGTAAATATCTAGGTTGAGGGCATGAATGAAAGGATGATTGGAATCATTTTCAAGTTTCATAGAAGGTTGCGATAATAGATATGGAATCGATGAGTAGTTCAAAGCGAGGATATAGTCACCTTGGTTGGTCCATGGCTAACTATCTTGGCAATAGATGGTGGGACAACTAAAGGTGATACTTTGGGTCTATCTATCAAGTACGAGTCTTCGTCTAAATAGGTGAAAGACGAAAACCAATATGAGTCCAAAGAAGTTATTTTCGAATACCAATATGCGGTTCAAAGGCGAGTAAGTAATTCAAAAAGAATTGCCAAGGCTGTCGCGGATGGGACTCTAGAGGGCAAGTTTAGCTATGTCCCCATCCACGTAGAACGATAGATAAAAGCGAACTAAAGTGCACTAGGTTGATCAGATCATCATGTACCGGTTCTAAGTAGACAATATATTAGTGGGTGCCCCCAATATCATATGTCTTGAACAAGCTTGATAAATGCTAAGCTTGCAAAACTAGGCTATATTAGCGACATTAGCTAGGATAGTTAAAACTATGAGCACGAGAGTATATAAAATAAGAAAAATATGAATAGTCCGAGTGCCATAAGGATCTAAGTCTTGTTTGTGCCTATAGAATCATCCTACTGTTTTATGGTCTAAGACTTGGTTAATGTCATAAGGGAGGTTAGGTCGTGAGGCCTTCTACCCAACTTACAAGAGTTAAGCTAAGGGTGTTTTGGGACATCTAACTAGTAAGGGTTATCTTCCTATCCTCTAGCAAGCACGACGGGGAGATAAAAATCATGATAGAAGGAATCAAGCAAGATGCAAATCACTGAGTCAAGCGAAAGTTCGAAAATAGAATCAAGGTAGGAGGTCAAGTGTGTGGATGAGATCCTAGACTCTAATCCTATACGTAGGTTTGCTTGGTACGGTAAAGTAACCAAATAATTTATCTTGACCTGCATGGGCCACCACAATTTGAAGGGTTATAGGATTAGGGTTTGGGTAGAGAAGGTTTTAGGAAAGTTTAGTTTGATTTGATTGCTCCAATAAAGATATGCAAGATTGAATTTATAGGAGGATATTGAGTTTCCTAATTTGGGAAGTCAATAGTGGGTTGATTTAAACTATTGTATGGTTGTACAAGATCTCTAAGGGGGCGTTTGGTACGCGGTATTTTTTTAATTCTCGAAAAAATTTAAGATGAGAATCTATTACCACGTTTGTTTGGCTTATAAAAAATTTATTCCCGAAAATTATAAATACCCGAGTAAATAGTTTACCAACAAAACATGGGAATTCTATCCCTTGAGAATAGGTGGGTATTTTTTTTTTGTCCGGGCAAAAAAAAATTGTCTAAATTTTTTTCTTCTTTTTTGATCAATTTTGATTAGTTTTGAACATTTTTTTTTTCTTTTTTTGTCGTTTTTATCGCTTTTTGTCATTTTTTGTCGTTTTTACCAATTTTTTGCCGTTTTAAGCAATTTTTGTCGTTTTTACCCAATTTTTGTCTTTTTGTCACTTTTTGATTATTTTTTGTCATTTTTACCCAATTTTTGTCCTTTTTGTCAACTTTTGTCGTTTTAAGCGATTTTTTGTCGTTTTTGTAGTTTTTTTTTGTTTTTATCGATTTTTAGTCGTTTTTGTCGCTTTTTGGTCATTTTTACTGATTTTATATCGTTTTTTGTCATTTTTGTCGCTTTTACCATTTTTTGTCGTTTTTGTCGATTTTTGGTTATTTTTTGTCCTTTTAACCGATTTTTTGTCGTTTTAACTGACTTTTTGTCCTTTTTTGTCGTTTTTATCGATTATATTTTGTTTTTGTCGCTTTATGGTTATTTTTTGTCGTTTTAACCGATTTTGTTGTTGTTTTTAACTGATTTTTTTGTCATTTTTTGTCGTTTTAACCGATTTTTTGTTATTTTTTGTCGTTTTTGCCGCATTTTAATTTTTTTGTCGTTTTTACCGATTTTATGTCATTTTTGTCGTGTTTTGGTTATTTTTGTCGTTTATACATTTATTGTCGCTTTTTGGTCATTTTTGTCGTTTTAATCGATTTTTTGTCGTTTTTCATCGTTTTTTTGTTATTTTGTCGTTTTATCCATTTTTTTGTCGTTTTTACCATTTTTTGGGGATTTTTTGACTTTCATCCCATGGGACGTCGCATTTTTGTCGTTTTTTGACTTTCATCCCATTTTTGTCGTTTTTTGTTATTTTTGTCGTTTTTACCACAAAGGACGTCGCTAAACGTCGCTATGCAATAAAAAACTGGCGACGTCCCTAATGTGGAGTCGCAAAATGTCGCTGAGTTAAACAAAACAGCGACGTTCTGCGACTAGACCGCGACATCAGCTTTCCAAAGCATAATATGTGACGCTAACGGTCGCTAAACATCGATGATAGTGACGTTCAGCGACGTTTTTATACTAACGTCTCTAAATTCACAAATATTACCGACGTATATGACTTGCGTCTTCGTCGCCAATATAACTTATTTTGGTAGTGCCACTTGTTAATATGAATTTGTACTTACATTCCACTTTTTAATTTTTTTAGACTTATATCCCACTTTTTGTCACGAAAAGTATTTATTTTGTCACGAAAAGTATTCGTACAAAAATGGGATGTAAGTCAAATAAAATTAAAAAGTGGGATGTAAGTACAAATTCATATTAATAAGTGGGATGAAAGTCAAAAATTCCTCTTTTTTTTTCGTTTTTACCAATTTTTTGTCGTTTTTACGGGTTTTTTATATTTGTTCATTTTTTTCGTTATTATTATTTTTTATTTTTTTTCGGGAATATTTATATTGTCACCAAACATGGGAATGTAATTTTCCAGGGAATTTAATTCTTTGGAATTTGATTCCCGGAAATATAGAATTTTCGGCTATATATTATTTTGCATACCAAACGTCTCCTAAAATCCAATCTAAATTCACCCTAATAATTTATAGTAACCTATTATAGGCTCAGCTAAGGCTAGTTGCACTAGTTCTAGGTTGGTATGATTTTTATAATCAAAATTGACTCCGAAAGGCTAATTAATGGGTCTTGTGTGCTATTTGAAAATAAATAGCACATGAGAACTCAACTGAGTGAGACATAATTAGCTATGTGTGTAGTAGGCTCAAAATAGGTCAAAATTATATATTAGGTCGAATGGTGTGGATTGAGGTTGGGCCTCAAATCAAAATTAAAAAATACATCTAATTTTATGGTAATAGCTAAAATGACCATTTTGATTGCAAAGTTGTACAAGAAATAAGTAGTATAAGAAAAAATGTTTGAGTATGACACAATATATCAAAATTAATGTGGACTCGTCTAGATTACGAATATGAAACTTTTTCTGATAACACACTCTCCATTTCTATCATCACTACCAAACAATTCTTCTTCTGTTCCTTCAACCCCCTCACAACCACACTCACCTTCATCAGCATAATATCAATACCAACGGACGTCCTTGCCACCACCTCAGTCGACTCCTCGCCGATTTCGGTCACCCGTGTACCGCTCTCCAACCATTTCGCACCCGCCGATGTTTCCCTACCACCCCTCTATATTCCCGAGCCTCCGGTACCACCTTCTCATTCTTTGTCGATGCATGCAACATCGCCACCACTGTGCAGTCTCCTCTGCATGTTGCGCCATAATATAGTCGATGCTTCGTCGGCAGCGTCCTCCTCTGATGCTCACACAATCTAGCATTGTCGAACCTCCCAGGAACTTTTTTTTTGTTTGAAACAAGGATTCATTAAAGTTAAGAAAAAACTGATCTCATGTCATGAATAACATGAGATACAATACAAGTAGGTATCTCCTTATAGAGAGATATAGATTCAGAGGAATTAAACAACAAAGAAGATGTAGCTAATAAGTGTGCACATTGATTAGCTCTTCTATTAATGAAATTAAAAGAAAGGTTAGGATTCAACGTTGCATCCTTTCTGGCATCCGCAATGGTATGACGAGCACGCCATAAAGTAGTCACTGCAGGTTGAATAATTGAATCTATCAACGTCTTGCAGTCACCTTCAATTATAACTTCACTGAGATTTTCGTCTTTGCAGATGATCAGTGCTAAACGAATTGCAGATGCCTTAGCTTCAATTGGCGAGCCACCATCCTCTGTCTTCGACAATGCCATTTGAAATCGACCTGCTGAATCTCGGAGAACAGCAGCACCCGCCATTTTCCCATCCAAGAAGGCGCCATCGATATTGATCTTCCAGTAGTTGTCTCTTGGAGGCACCCATATAACATTATGTTGATTTTCAAACTGATTGGTTGTACTGTCAGAGACATAAGGACAATAAGCTTCATGTTTTTCCAGTAGGCTTCGAGCTTCTTCAAAAATAGATCTTGCATTGAATGAAATGTTGTTGAAAATTGCTTTATTCCTGACTTTCCATATAGTCCACAACTGGTAGAAGAAGGAAGCTATTTTGTTTGGATCACCCTCCTTCAACAGAGTCTCAACAATAGATGAGATTGTGGACTCTGCTGTTAGTAAAGATGCCACCAAAGTATTGTATTGCCAAGATAGACCTGTTATAGGACAATGTAATAACAAATGGTTAGTATTTTCAGAATGTACCTTACAAAGTGGGCAAGATTCATCAATGTGGTTAAGTCTTCTGTGGATGTTTGCATTTGTAGGTAGGGAATTGGTAATGGCTCTCCAGACAAATAGCACCACCTTGGGACTGATATTATGAAAAGACCAGAGCCTCTTCCATTCACTGAAATCAACTCCTTCAGAAGTAAGAATACCAGGGAACAGTCTTTCATGAATCATAAGATAAGCTGATTTTGTAGTAAACTCTCCATTTGTCGTGTGGATCCATATAAGTTTGTCACTTTTACAATTGGTAGATAAGGAGATCTTCAGAATAGCAGTGGCTTCATGAGGGGGAAAAAGCATATGTATAAGATTAACTTTCCAAGATAGAGAGTCAAGATTGATCAAATCAATAACTCTATTTGCCCATATGTTACTGAATGCATATCCTCTAACTAGAAAGTTAGGTAAATCTGGAACCCATGGGTCATTCCAGATGTTAATATCAGCTCCATCACCTACTGACCAGATGATATTATTTATAAGCCATTCTCTACTGCCAAGCATACTAGACCAAACACAAGATGAAGCACTAGAAGGAATAGCTGCCCAGAAATTTAAAGAATGAAGATATTTTTCCTGAAGCATAGTAGACCAATTGGACTTTGGTTGAGAAAGAAATCTCCATGACAGTTTAAGAACTAAGGAAAGATTGATGATATGAGGATCCCTTATACCAAGTCCTCCTTGGTACTTAGGAAGGTGAACCTATCCCAAGCTGTAAAATGGATTTTCCTTTTGTCAGTTGATCCCCACCAAAAATTTTGTTGGTCTTTGACAAGACAATTAGTCACCTTCTTGGGAATATAGTAAGCAGATAAGTGGTATGTAGGTAATAATGATAAGGTTGATTTGATAAGTGTGGTTCTCCCAGCATGAGACAGACACTTCCTTTTCCAACCTTGAAGTTTGGATGAGCTAGCCTTCAGTAATTCAGTATAGGTACTGACTCTATTTTTTGATTGTAAGAGCTTATGACCAAGATATTTATCCTTCATATTCATTAGTTTCACTCCCAATAAATGAATATACAGTTCCCTCATGATTAGATCAGTCCTCTTAGAAAAAAAAATGGAAGATTTCTCGAAATTTATACTTTGGCCAGACCAGGATTCAAATGTTTTCAGGATGATCTTCACTTGGTAGATATTATGAAGGGAGCATTTACCAAATATAAACAAATCATCAGCAAAAGCAAGATGTAAATACATGAGATTTGAATTTCGGATAGTGATGCCTTCATATAAGGAGGATCTCACCATACTATTGATCAAAACTGATAGAATATCCATACATAAAATGAATATGTAAGGTGATAGGGGACATCCCTGTCGTAAGCCACGACCAGGTGTGAATAATTTGGAAGGTTCACCATTAATGGGGATTGCAAATGAAGATGTAGAGACACATTGCATAATGAGATCATGAGTTTTACCCAATAAACCATACCCACATAAAGCTTGGCTAATGATATCCCAACCTAATCTATCATAAGCTTTAGACATGTCAACTTTGAAGGCAAAGGAACTGTTGGTAGGTGAGAATTTGGAGATGGAATGTAAAATCTCTTGAGCCATAACTATATTGTCACCAATATGCCTACCAGGTACAAATGCATTTTGAGTAGGACTAATCAATCTATGCATGAGAGGGCGAATTCTATTGGCAATCAATTTGGATATGATTTTGTATAGAACATTACACAAGGCAATTGGTCTATAATCAACTGGTCGAGTAGGATTTTTGACTTTAGGGATCAGAGCAATATAGGTATGATTAAGATTTTGTGGCATAAGACCAGTAGTAAAGAAATTCTGGACAAGAGAAGATACCTCACCACCAATAACATCCCAACATTTTTGATAAAAAAAGGGCTGGATACCCATCTGGTCCTGGTGATTTGTATGCACCCATTCCCATAACAATTGATTTGATTTCATCTTCATGTGGGATGGAATGAAGCTGAACATTATCTGCAGGAGCAATGGTGGGAAGTTCAGAGAGAATATGTTTAGGAACAGGACAGGTTTCAATAGCCTGGGATATGGAACTGAAATGAGCAACAAAAGTATCTGCAATCTCATCATGATTTGAAACTTGTTGACCCCCTTCATTTATAATGCTATAAATGAAATTACTTTGCTTCCTTGAAGTAGCAGACAAATGGAAAAATTTGGTATTTCTGTCACCCTCCTTAAGCCAAGCAATATTGGACGTCTGTTTCCAGTAGAGTTCTTTCTGCAAATGAAGTTTGTTGAGAAGGATTTGTATGTCCCATTCTTCAAAGTAGCCAGTATCTGTAGGAGATTGTGTTTGTATAGATAATAATCTATCCTCCAAATTCTTGATGTCTTGATTCAGTTGTCCTAAACTAATCTTTCTCCACTGATGCAAACGTGGAAGCAAAGTTTTCAGTTTCATTTGAAAAGTAGTAGGATGCAAATTATTCCAAGACTCTGTGAAAGATGATTTAAAATCATGTTCAAGTGTCCATGAAGCTTCAAACCTCGACAATCTCCTAATCTTTCTCTGAACAAGATTCAATAACAGTAAAATAGGATTATGATCACTATTTAAACATGGCAGATGAAGGAGACCAGCAGTAGGATGTAAAGATTGCCAATTAATATCCACCATTGCTCTATCCAATCTTTCAGCACTATAATAATTTGGTTTTCTTCTATTATTCCAGGTAAATGCTGGACCATAAGGATTGATATCCATTGCTGCAACAGAGTTATACCAATGTATGAAATCCTTGTGATGATTATAGTTAAAGTTGTTTCCTCCTAATTTCTCCTCAACAGATAGTGTACCATTGCAGTCACCAATACAAATCCAGGGATGAGTAATCGAGTTCATTGTGAATTCAAGTTGCTTCCAAAAATTATATCGATCAGATACCACTGGGGGTCCATAAAGACAGAATAATATCCATGGTTAAGAATACCCAGGATATAGAAGAGAAGTGTGTATGCAATTATCTAAGAGTGATATAATATTCAAGTTGATAGTAGAATCCCAATAGAGAAGAAGCCCCCCTGAATTACCCTTTGAGGAAACAGATTCAAAGTGGTCAAAACCCAATTTCATTGCTATAGTTGAAGCAAGATTTGACGAACATCTAGTTTCAGATAAAAATAAGATTTTGGGTCTAGATGCACGGAGGAATGAATGTAAAGTATGAATTGTAGGGTCATTCCTCAGACCCCTACAATTCCATGATAGAATCATGACAATGGAGGCTGTTGTAGGCCAGCCGCGCCTTTGATATAAGTAGAGGACAATATGATACGTTTGTGAGGTCTCTCATTATCAATATCACTGTCTTCCTCAATACTTGAGAATCTTGGTCTTTTTGTAGCATTTTTATTATCATGAATAAGGAAATTAGAAGCAGCAGGAACAACAACTGAAGAAGAATCAAGATTCTTAACCTCTATAGCTGGAATAGTGACATTAGGATGAAGAACTGAATCTGAATTGTAGGCAGAAGGTTATACATTTGAAGAAGAATGAACATCAGTAAAAATTTCTTATGTAATGAGAGGGAATGGTGGGGATTAAGGGAATGAAGTAAAGAGGTGAATGTGGATTTGACAGAAATGGAGGAAGTATGTGTGGGAAGAGATGTGTTAGGCAAATATGATAAGGGTTGTATGTGGGAATTATTGCCTAGATTTGGAGATGAGATAATGATGGTGGAAGGATTAGAGCATAAAGATGGTGAATCAGACGAATGTTCTGCTGATGGAAAGGAGGTAGTAGGAGTAACATTGACAAGGAAAGTAAGAGGAATAGGGGGAACTGAATCTGAATCCAATCTGGTCGAGTCACTTAACAACATGATGGCCTCGATTGATTGATTATTCAGTTGTAAATCAATAATCTTTGAAGCAGTTGGGGGGGCAATGTTGTCTTCTGAGGAAGGGGGGATGTATGCAACTTATCCGGTAAAATAGGATTGGTGGTTTGTAACTGATCAGAAACTGACAATGGTAACTCCGTCGTCATGCTATCACCGGACACCGGAGCATCACCGAAATTAGAAGATGGGATATTATCATGATGTATTGAATCAGAAGGAATGGTAGGATGGGAATGTTCAATATTCATGGCCGAGGAGCTAATGGTGGATGGACTTTGATTTGAAACTGTGGTGAGATTTGTTTGATCATGAACAATATTGATTTGAGTAGATAACAACTGTTGATTGGAGGAACTCTTTGACATACCTTTATTTAGTGGCTTCTTCCTGAATTTGTCAGCATGATTCACACATATAGATAGATCTAGTCGTTTATCAAAGAGGCTTTGGAATTTCTTCTTTTGATCTTCTGACCATTCTTCACATATTTTTGCTTCATAATCTTTGTGAATCTGACACTTCTTGACACTGTGTCCCAAACAGCCACAAAATAAGCAAAATTTAGGTAGACGTTCATACTTCAATAGGACAGTACAATCCATGTTGTTTCCCATTAACACTTTCAAACTTCGGATCAATGGCTTCATAATTTTAATTTTTACCTTGATTCTTGCAAAAAGAATCCATTTGCAAGCCTCTGCAGTAGAAGGAGGATAGATCGTACCAATTCGAGCCGCAATGGTAGAAACAAAATCCACTGTGAGTATATTAACAGGAAGCCCATGTATCTGAACCCAAAAATCACTCTCACAGAATTTGTAATCATTCGGAGGCTTGTTGGGGCAGCATCTTTCAATAATAAGCAGGTGTCGATTGATCTTCCATGGACCATTTGATATAACAAACTCCAGATCTTCTCTGAATTCAAACTTCGCAGAAAAGGAACCCCCATGATACTCTGAAATTTTGACGGATCCTTTGCATTTCCAAATCTTAGGGATAGTAGAGGATATGATATGAGGAGGATAATTCTTCTGGGTAAGGATTTTGAAGAATATATACATATGCCAATCAGCTTGTGGATTTTGTAGTGAAGAAGAAGAACCTTTATCATCATCGAAAAAGCTTGACGATAAGAGAGATGATAACTTTGTTAAGATATCATCATAGGATGAAGAAGATGTATCCATGAATAAGACAAGGAGAACAGGAGAGGAATGAAGACTGTGAAAGGAGAATTCCAACTTCGATAACAACTGATGGCAGCTCTACCGTTTCGGTCAGTAGACCTAGCAGCAGTTCGACCTCGCAACCATCGCCCGGCCTCCGTCGTTCTCCAGAGCTCCATCAACGACACCCGACGACCACTAGGTGAGCCTCTTCCATTCCTCCTATTTTTCTTGCGAAAACATGGCCATTATTTACTGAACCAAAATAGTAATAGGAAGAAGTTTTGTGTGGAATACAGAATGAATTATGGATATAGTCTTCTTTTAGTTTTTTTTTAAAAAAGTTCTAAAAGAGAAGCTTTAAAAGCTTGGCTAATCTACTGTGAAGGAATATTAGCTATAATCTATGGGTATAAGGAGTGGCAGCATAGAATCATGTGTAAATGGGGACGTGGTAGAATGTAAATAGGGGAAATTTATGAAATGCCCAAAAAACAAAAAAGTTTTATGAAAAACCTACCGCACAATAACATTTCATCGCGTGCCCAGAATTAGCAAAAAATATAAAGGGGGTTCCGAATGACCTTTTTGCCCTTCCTTCTAATTTATTGAAAATACCCACGAAACTACTCTTAAAAAAATGTTTCGATACTTCATCTTCTTCCATACGCTGCTCACTTTCGAATCTACGTTTTCTTCTCAAAAATCTTCAAAAACTCGTCGAAAAATTTCGGAAAGACCGAGACAAACGGCAAAAGTGCTAAAACGGAGGTCCAAACATCATTTTTTTTGCGATTCTAAAATTTCGGAAGGCCGTCTAATAAAAAGGTGGTTACTTTCAGGCTCCTCGAAGATACGCTCATTTTGGGACAAACCGGGCCTCGTTTCGACCTCCCAGTCAAAAGTTATGGCCCTTCAAAGTTTCAACTGACCATAAAATGCAGGAGAATGGTCATTCTCCGTGTTAGAACACGAAAAATGTTAATTTCTCGCGAGGGTGGCCATTCTCCGTATAGTAACACGGAGAATGTCATTCTCCGTCTTAATTTACACAGAGAATAGTCATTCTCTGTGTTAGAAACACGGAGAATGCCATTCTCCGTATAAATTAACACGAAGAATGACATTCTCCGTGTTAAATAAAATGGAGAATGGCCATTCTCCATCTTAATTAACACGGAGAATGGCCATTCTCCGTGTAATTTAGCACGAAGAATGGTCATTACAGTGTTAAAACGCAGGAGAATGGCCATTCTCCGTATTAGAAACACGGAGAATGCCATTCTCCGTGTTAAATAAAACGGAGAATGACCATTCTCCGTGTAATTTAGCATGGAGAATGGTCATTACAGTGTTAAAATGCAAGAGAATGGCCATTCTCCGTGTTAGAAACACGGAGAATGCCATTATCCATGTTAAATAAAACGGAGAATGGCCATTCTCCGTGTAATTTAGCACGGAGAATGGTCATTACAGTATTAAAACGCAGGAGAATGGCCATTCTCCGTGTTAGAAACACAGAGAATGCCATTCTCCGTGTAAATTAACACGGAGAATGCCATTCTCCGTGTTAAATAAAACGGAGAATGGCATTCTCCGTCTTAATTAGAACGGAGAATGACATTCTCCGTGTTAATTTACACGGAGAATGGTTATTCCCAGTGTTAAAACGTAGGAGAATGACCATTCTCCGTGTAATTTAGTACGGAGAATGGCATTCTCCGTTTCTAAATTACACGGAGAATGACTATTCTCCGTGTTAGAAACATGGAGAATGCCATTCTCCGTGTAAATTAACACGGAGAATGTCATTCTCCGTGTTAAATAAAACGGAAAATGTCATTCTCCGTCCTAATTAAAACGGAGAATTATATTTTCCGTTTTAATTTACACGGAGAATGATTATTCCCAGTGTTAAAACGTAGGAGAATGACCTTTCTCCGTGTAATTTAGTACGGAGAATGGCATTCTTCGTTTCTAAATTACATGGAGAATGGCCATTCTCCGTGCTAAATAACACGGAGAATGACATTCTTCGTGTTAAATGACACGGAGAATGGTCATTCAAATGTTAAAACACAGGAGAATGGCCATTCTCCGTGTTAGAAACACGGAGAATGCCATTCAACACGGAGAATGTCATTCTCCTTGTTAAAAATGCTGGAGAATGACTATTCTTCGTGTGATATCGACAGAGAACAGTTGACAGAAACCTATTTTTTTATTTTTTTGTTTTGTGGAAAGAAATTTGACATGAATAAAGATTCAAGAGTTTTCGTTCTTCTTTCAAAACGATGCTAACTCTTATGGAAAAGAAGAAGAAGATCTTCTCCCCATAATTGACCTAATTGTCGAAGAAGAAGAAGAAGAAGAAAAAAAAGAAGAAGAAGAAGAAGAAGAAGAAGAAGAAGAAGAAGAAGATGAGCGATGATCGGAGTTCAACTGAAAAAAAAGTATGGTGAACTACGAACGATCTTTGCGATCTCTGCTGAAGATGAGAGCAATGGAATTCAGATCTCTCGTGAAGAAGAAGAAGAAGAAGAAGAGAATCGCAATTCAGATCTGAGTTTGTGCGAAGGGGTAGTTATGGTATTAATTTTGTAAATACATAGCATCTAAAGGGAATCTTTGAATATTTGACGTGGAATTATATAATTCTGGGCATTTCATAAAACCCATCCTGCGGGTGGATTTTTCATACAACCCAACCCCGAAATTGGGTTTCTCAGCAATTTTCGGATGTAAATATGCATGAAATGCATATTTACATGGAAAAAAAATATGTATGGAATCTCTCGCTAATACTAGGATAAGTTTAAATTTTTGCATGCCAGCATGTGAGCAGTGGTACATTTGTAACGTCATGTTTCTGTTTAATATAAGGTACAAGTAGTATATGCATAAAATATAAGTACAATAGTTTTGATATATATATATATATATATATATATATATATATATATAATATATATATATATATATATATATAGTTGTGTTTATAAATGTTACATACATTTTTTTTTTGTTACATACATATATGTTAAATATTTGGTATATATATCTATATGCATGTGTGTAAATATGTTAGTTAAATATATTCTAAAATATAATTATTATATATAAATGTGGCATATTTTGGCTATAAATAAAATACTATGTATATACATGTTAATTGCACTATTTTGATATACTTATTTATGATTATATATTCTTGTATATTTATCATATATATATATTTTATGAAAAGATTTTATCTATGTTGGCATAAATAAATATTATATGTGAATTTATATGTCAATATTTATCATATTTAAATTACCTATCTTTTGATATAACTATATATCAAGTCTCCTTACTGGCATAATAATTGGATTGGAATTACAAGTATTTTTCTAAAAATCACCTAAAAGGAATTTTGGCTATTACTTATATAAAGAAAATATTTTCCTAAATAATATTAATAATAATAAAGTACTAATATGGTTTTGCTAATTGTAACGCCCCAGTCCCAAAATACGTAGGACCAAGTACGTGAACATGCCAGCTGCACAAATACGAAGAATACTTCCAATATATGGAATCCTCATATATGCACATAAGCTGTAAATAAAAATAATCACAGGCCAGAATAACATATCTAATCTCATCACAGCTCAACACAGAAGATAGTGAAGTTCAAATAAATAAATAAGAGTATCAAAAGATAGCCGGGATGAACATACTCACTCCAAACAGCTATGAAAAATAGTCTCACAAGATCGGAGTCCGACCTCCGCAAAATAGAAAGAAAAGAGATGTAAAATAATGTCTACAACTGTCTCAGATAAGAAATAGACTAGAAGTCATAAGGCACTGCCTCGTCATCAATGTAAGATAGCTCCAACGCCGCTCCGTAATCCTGTGGAAAATCGTCTAAACCTGGAGAGATAACCAGGTCCTCAGGGGACATAGCAAGATACAAGAAAACACCACGCCATATAAACTGTGATAATATAATAAGAGAAAAATGTATGCATGCAATCGGGTTCCTGATCATTCTACTATGAATATGCAGTTGAGATACATTCCTTCGACGCATGAGCCTTGGCTGAATATAGGATCCGGTATAGTTCCTTCTTGGGCACCAGTGACCAAGAGCATGACGTTTAAAAACGACAGTGGCCAACCTGAGAGGCTCATACCCGTATCTCCAGCGGAGCTTCTGGGTTACAAGGGAAGTACAATCGAAGCCCATACATCAGTTAATGTTCTTCCCACCCAATGCCTAGTATCATCATCTCCATGACTGACATGTACCTCTAGTAACCGCCAAGTCTTCTAGCATACAATTCTATTGGCAGTTACCCCTATCCGTCGCACGCTCCACACGTATCGGTGGCCAGCCGACTACGCGGATACGTGTCCTATATACGACTCACATCATGTGATACAACAAGTGTCAAGGCCGTATGAGATATACCAATACCTCAACATCAATGGGTGGTCAATAAACTAAGTCAATGCAAGAGAATAAATAAAGCAAGAAAACGACCGATAGAGTCGCTTGCACCCAAGTGTGACTTGGACGCACAGTTTAAATAATACGAAATAAAATGCTAAAAATAACAACTGAAAATAAGAATATAATAATCACAGAGTAAGGTGGCAAGGTATCTTGCCTGCGGAACGAGAAGGGCAAATCCAAGAGTAGCAAGTGTCAGCACCAAAACTCACAAATCACAGATGACTCCAAACGCTGAAACAAACATCAAAAATGATCTCGGTGAAGAAGATATACCAAGGAAACGCCTGTCCAAAATTTAAATTCTGGAACAGAGGCAAAATCGTAATTTCGGGTCAAAACGATGTCCGTTGTTGGACCCGCTTTGCACCGAAACGCGTTCCAAAGTCTATGGTCTCTAAAGTCGTCAAACTACATGTCTACAATTCAGTTTGAGGAGAGAAACTCAAGGTATGTCCAGTTTTGGATTCCGAGGAGCCGTGTATAAAATCGCCCGTTTGAGTGGGTCGCGGGCCCGCCAAAAATGGGTTCCGATTCGACCTTCTCAGAATTGAACCAAACTTGGCATACAGAACCAGAATTTCAATCCGGACCTGTTGGCACAAGTTTCGTCTCGATTCGACGACTGTACACGAAGTTATAGACAAGTTTGCAAAACGTCGATACGGGGATATCTCGACGGATACGCGTTGATTTCGTCGCGCACACGCGACGAAACTGAGTTTCGTCAGTTCCCACATGTCCGCAACGTCCATACGCGCCTTTCGATGCGTATAGCGCGCGACCACGTCACCCGGTTTGTTGGGGCGCACGCCGTATCGGACAGAATTTCTAAAACTTTAAGGTTTTTAAAACAGTTTTTCTCCCAAGTTCATCGTTCCGTAACTTCCTGTACATTACATGAAAATTTAATCTAAAAGATGGGTTTCCATCTCATATAGGTTAACTAGGACTGTCTAAATTATTTCTTTCAAATTCTTAATATCTGGGCTGCAATCGCCTTTCCAAGTTAGGGGTTTGGGGGTTTCTCGGGTTCTATTTTCGAGAAATTTTTCTCTACTTTCCCGAATCTTTTTTGGTATTTCCTAAGCATTAGAAATTTTTTCTAATTGCTAGAGTTTCGAGATGGTTATGTTGCCTACGCACAAAAGTTGATAGATCGATTTTTCGTCGAACACAAGCAAAGATATGGGTTTCGAAAGTGGGTACCTGAGTTCTGAAATAAACAGGGTATCCCCTGTTTTTCGGTCGGTCTTCGAGCAGTTGTCAGGCGATCCCGTCGTCGACGACGTCGAGCAGGCGGCCTATGGTGAGCAGCGGGGGTGTGGGGGAGGCCCTGGAGTCGACGTTCGGGCTGGGGACGTCGTTTGATCGATATGTTTTTCCAATTCCTATTTTCGGCTGATATATATATATACGGTGTTTAAATTCCTAATTTAAATCAGATTTGTAATACGTTGGATGCTAAGATTAGGTCTGGATTTGGTCGGTTGGATAGAGGGAAATATAGTTAGGATTTTGTAAAAAAAATTACAATTCAAATGGTGTAGGATTGAAGAAGTTGGATTTAAACTTCTCTCGGGTGTGGCTTCATTCAGCCGCGGGGGTGCACGGGTACTGTTCACGGGAACAGTACCCCCTCCTCTCTCTATTGTTTTTTTCTCAAGGGTGGGAGCCTTTGTCCCCACTTAGCTGCTGGGTTTAATTGGCTTTAGGGGTCGGCCCCTCTCCTCAGCTGCTGATGGTGGGGGTTTCGGCCACCATTAATGCTCTTTCCTTTTTTTTTTACAATTACTATTATATATAACTATATATATATATATATATATATATATATTTTTTTTTTTAACTATATAACTATATAGTTTTATAGTTATATATAGTTATATATAACTATATATAACTATATATATATAGTTATATATATAACTATATAAATATATATATATATATATATAATATATATATATATATTAATATATATATATAGTTATATATATAACTATATATATATATATATATATATATATATTATATATATATATATTATATATATATATATATATATAATAATATATATGAAAAAATATATGAATCAAGTTATTAAAAATCCTATAAATTAATAATACGTAATAAATATTTTTAATAATCGAAGACTATTTATTAACAATTAAATATATATCAAGCTCAATTATACATATAATATATATCTATAATTATGAATATACCAATTACCACATAATTCCAAATAATATCGAAAAATTATTTTAAAACTCTAAAATATTGGAGGTTTACATCCTACCCAACTTAAAGAAATTTCGTCTTCGAAATTAAACTAAGTCGGGGATCAAATGCAATGCATGAAAGTATAAATGCAAGACATACCTTCGTCTTCGAACAACTGCGGTAGCGATTACGGATGTCGTCCCTCGCTCTCCAAGTAGACTCTCCTGGCGAGTGATGCTTCCTGCCACGCGAACCAATGGAATAGATTGATTCCGCAACACCTTCACTCGACGATTGAGGATACCTACTGGTTGCTCTTTGTACGACAACTCGGTCCACTGTGATTTCGGAGTTATCAAGCACTGTAGGAGCGTAAAAGTGCTTCACAGAAAGAGTCATCTCATTCGTAAGTGGCCTGCTTTACGCCTAACAGAACGGGTAATTTCTTTACGCCCAGATAAGGCTTATTGTATTACGCCTAAGCAGATTGATCACTTTATGCTTGGTCTGCACCGGTGATTTACGCCAAGGATTGAGCAGCCTCTTTCACACTGGACAAAGGCTATCAAATCTCGCATTTAATGCAGACTTTGACATGAAGATATCAATGATGGCATTTACCACAGGTTCAATGGAATTTATCTCATACAAAGACCATTGTTGTCGTTTATAGAGATCGAGCTACTTACGCTCACTGAATGTTTCTTTTACGCACGGAGGTTTACATGATCCTTACGCTCATAAAAAACAATGTGTGGCTGAAGTCTATTTGAGCCATTTTACGCTCAAGGTTATTCAATAACCACTTTACGCTGGAAACCTATGACAGAGCTAGTTTACGCTCTTCTTTACGCCCTATTCGTTCTGGCAAGTTTGGAACGTGGTGTGCCTACGTGGTCATCTGCCAC
>JANAVB010005988.1:0-36634 GCA_029216955.1 Iris pallida
CAAATCCACTACGGTACTAGAATAAACTGAAAGGAAATAGAGTCCAACATCTAGATAAATAGATAAGAAATGATGACTAAATAGGCCCTCGACCCAAATAGGGACAGCTGTGATCAAGAAGGTACACTCGCTCGAACGTGAAGGATGAGTCATAGCGGAACCACTCCTGCGGAAAGTCTGCACACCTATCCTGGAGAGATCACCAGGTCCTCAGAGGGACGTAACAAGATACAAAAAGAACATGCCACATAAACTGAATAAATACTGCTCAAATAAAAAGTAAATTGAATTATAACATGGCCCATACGCACCTACTGACGAGCGTACCATCCCCCCAACCAACAAGGACAGGAGATGGTAAACTAATTCACGGGGACGTACCTTTCCATGCCATGAATCCAATATGGTATCCGGACCCCAACAGGTTCAATACCTTCTCATCGGAGTAGTAAGCCACACCTACACCAAACAAGGACAAGATGTACGAACTAATCCGCGACAAGTTATTGTTCCAAGCCACGGTCATATACAAGTACCCAAACCAAAAGTACTCGTACCTAACAGATAAGGTGCCTAACCGTTCTATGTGAATGTAGTTAAGAACAATCCTTCCTGCACATGGGCCCTGGCTAAATAGGATCGGCGTAGTCCTCCTTGGGCACCAGTGGCCCCATCAGTAATCATAGGTCATCAACCCTGTATCTCCAGTGGAGAGTCCGGGTCACAAGGAAAGTGCATCGAAGCCCATACGCTAAGGAATTATCCTCCCCGCCAAATGCCTATTGTGTTGCATCCACAACACAAACCACTATAACCGCTAAGTCAAACTAGCATGCAATCTCTATTAGCGGTTATTCCTATCGCACGGCTTGTACGCACTGGTGGCCAGCCAATCACGCACTTCCGTGTCCTACATGCGATACCCAACTTTGTGTTACAACATGTCAAGGCCAATGAATGTATCACACAAGGTGGTCCCTTAAATCTAAGTTTAGTGTGTAAGAAAATAATACATAGCAGAAATTATAACTGAACAGTAAGTTCTAACAAGTATGCCATGTATCACAGTTTATTTTGCAAAAAAATAAATAATGCATGAAATATGAGCTAAAATAAATAAACAGCGGTGGCAAGGTATCTTGCCTGGAGGTAATGTGCAAAATGGTGACGCCGGATGACTCAAATCGTCAAAAAGGAAAAGCAATGAAAGCTAACTTCTACGAACAACCTCGGATGCTGAAATAAACATCATGAACAGATTTGGCATAAAATAAATACCTAGGAAATGCCTGTCCAAAAGTCCAATTCTGGAACAGGGGCAAAATCGTAATTTCGGGTCAAAACGATGTCCGCCGTTGGACCCGTTTTGCACCGAAACGCATGCCAGAACCTACGGTCTTTAAAGTCGTCAAACTACATGTCTATGGAGCCAGTTTGAGGAGACGTACCCAACCGTATGTCCAAAGTTGAATTCCGGTGGGCTGTGCACAATTTCACCCGTTAGAGCGGGTCGCGGGCCCGCCAATTTTGGCGTTCCGATCAACCTTCTCAGAATCGGACCAAACTTGGCATACAGGACCAAAAAATCGATAGGGTCCTGATGGCGCAAGTTTCGCATCGATCCGACGAACGTGCACGAAGTTATGGTCAAGTTTGCAAAATGTCGATACGGGGGTATCTCGACGGATACGCACTGATTTCGTCGCGCACACACAACGAAATCGAGTTCCGTCAGTTCCCACACGTCAGCAACATCCATACGCGCCTTGCGATGCGTATAGTGCACGACCACGTCGCCCGGTTTGTCGGGGCACACGTCGTATCGGGGTAAATTTCTACGTTTTTTTGTTAGTTCAAAAACAAGTTTTTCTTGATTCTGAATGACGTGTAACTTCCTGTATAAAAGATGAAATTTAATTCTGTAAAAAGGGTTTCGACCCCCTACATGTTGTCTATCACTACCTTGAATTAGTTTATGAAAAATCTTATTACTTAGTTCGGGAAAGGCCGTCCAAATCAGCACTCTGGCTGGATTGGATATTATTCTGTTTCTCGTTGAATCGGGATTTTGGCCTGACTTCATCTTGGTTTCTCGGCGAATACGAATCAGTTCGTGTTGAGCTAACTAGCAGTGTTCCTAGATGGTTATATGGGCGTTCTACAGGATTTTACGGAAACGAAAACGCTCGAGTATGGAAAAAGAAATACTGCGATGAACGAACATACCTTAAGGTATGACGACGGAACTCCCTGTTTGCCCGCGCGGTGGCTGTGACGCCCAGGGTCGATGGCGCGTGGCTGCAGGTGGTACACGGTGGTCCGGCAGGCGCACGGCGGAGGGAAGGAATGTCAGAGTTCGGTCGTTGGTTGCAGGAGGCGATGTGGTTCTTATTTGTTTGTTTGTTTTTTTTCTCTGTGTATACCCATGAATATGAGTTGGGTTCCAATCGGATTAAATCACAGATTTGGATAGCTAGATATGATCTGGGGTGGAGAGAATCAGTTCGGATTTGATCAAGTCTTATTTGAGAATATATTTTTTTTGAAAGATTTGAGATAGGTTAAGTGATTTAAAGGATTCTCTATCCTTTGCTCGGAAAAGCTTGGTCGGGAAGGCTAACTCGTGAGATGTTTTATATCTCACGAGTTATTCGTTCTCTTTTTCTTTTTCTTTTCTCGTTCGCGGAAGGCTAAGGGGGACGGGAATTGGAACAGTACTGTTCCCTTACGCTGCTGCTTTCTTATTTTTTTTTTAAACACAATATATGTATATATATATTACTAAGGATAAAATCTAATATTTATATATGTATAAATATATACACAATAAAAATCTAATTAAATCTAGAAAAATCCTAATTTTCCTAAAATGTTACTACCATACTAGAATAAAAACTTTGTATAAATTTACCTGTTATAATAACATGTCTATTAAATAAATTATTAAATAGATTACAAAGCTTATTAAAATCTTCATATTGTAATTTAAAATAAACATAATAATAACCATAATAATATAATAATAATAATAGCAACAAAAACAACAATGAATTAACAAGGGTATGAATATTAGGGGAGTGTAAATAAAAATATTACTTTTGCCAAGAATATAAATTTTTAAGTCCCATAAATAATAAATAATTTAAATAAGCATTAAAATAATAAAAAAATAGTCATAATTTGTTTTTATAATTTAAACAACTAAATATTTATGTAATAAAATAAAAATCCTCCAAAATTTTGGGGGATTACAGGACCGCAGTATCCGGATGTTCCACCACCACCAACAGTTCCACCTACCCCTGTGAAAGTAGACACACCAGCCCTTTTGGAGATCATGAGAGGGATGATGGCTACTCAGCAACATCAGATGTTAGTCCAGCAGCGCATGCACGCTCAGTTACAAGAGCAGAACGTGTTGCTCAACCAAGGATTGCAGACGGCTTTAGAAAGAGGAGTGAGAACAGATTCAGGAGCATTAGCCAGGTTTTGCAAGTACAACCTCCGCCGTTTCGAGGGCACGGAGGATGCCATATTAGCAGATGTATGGCTTAAGGATATTGAGGCTATCTTGACAGCCGCTAAGGTGCCGACAGAAGAACGTGTGGATCAGGTGAAGTTGTTACTTCAGGATCTCGTACGTGATTGGTGGGAATCAGAGGAGGTAGGCATCAGACGTCCTGTGGCTTGGGACGATTTTACAGCAAGATTCAAGACGAAGTACTATGGGGTTATGGCGCAGTTTGAGCTACAACAGAAGTTTATCAACCTCAAGCAGGCCGGCAAGACGGTAGATGCCTATGCAGCGGAGTTCTGCAGATTGAGCAGGTTTGCCCCAGAGATGGTAGCAACAGAGAGCCAGAGGGCTATGAGGTTCCAGCAAGGGTTTCACCTTGAGCTCTTGCAATTGATAGAGGGGCACAATTACCAGACTTTTGATGAAGTATTGACGGCGACTCGAAGGCATAAGATAACCGTTTAGAGGATTACGGCCAGGACTAGGGGTCAGAAGAGATCCCACAGTCAGATTGAAGGAGGAGGGGGAGCAGCGCCCCGAACAACAGTACCATCCCTTGGCATTCGCATTCACGATGTGGCAATGCGAGGGCCAGCACCACCACCCAGGCAGCAGCAGCAACAGAGGAAGAATCAGCAACCCCAGCTGGCTGCACTTATTGTGGAAAGATAGGGCACACTAGAGATGTGTGTCGGACATTGAACGGGCAGTGTTTGATATGTGGAAATTTAGATCATCGGGTTACCACATGTCCCATGAATTCGAGGTCAGGAGGACCAGTGTAGCAGTTTCCTGCTCTGCCAGCACCAGGGACAGGACAGTATCGAGGACCAGCGGTGGCAGTGAGACCATTGGCCCAGCGCCCATTCATGACACAGGCTCAGATATTTCGGCAGCAGGGACCGCCGATGCAGCAGCACCAGCATAGACCACCCCAGCATCATCAAGGCAGGGGCCAGCAGCAGCACCAGGTTAGGCTACAACATGGGAACCAACAAGAAGATCGAGGGCAGGCATTCACTCTGTCCTTGGAAGAGGCATTGGCATCGGGAGATGTTGTGGCAGGTAACATTCTCGTCGCCTCATTTCCTCCAGTAGCATTGTTTGATTCGGGAGCATCACACTCATTTATATCTGCACAATTTGTAACACGGCTAGGAATGGAATTCGAGGCATTTCCAGGGAGGTTAAATATACTCACTGGTAATGGGCTCGTAGGAGTTAGTAGAGTTATTCTAGCATGTAGCGTTGTAGTTTGCGGGCATTCCTTACCCACCAGGTTGATAGAATTTCCTGTTGGAAATTTCGACGTTATCTTAGGCATGGACAGGCTGAAAGACAGTCATGGGACGATAGATTGTCGTAGAGGGAGTGTATCTTTTGATATTCCAGGCATGAAGAGATTCAGCTTAGTCAGATCAGAGGCAACTCAACAAGAGCAGGGAGTAATAACGACAATGGAAGAAGTTCAAGTTCCGAAGGTAGTTGAAGAATTTCTAGACGTATTTGTAATGCCTGTAGTTCGTATTACGTATTTCTGGAATACGTGTACGTATTTATTCTTGTATTGCATGATTTCCTTGCTTAATTTCCTCCCTGGGCTTAGTTTATTCTTGGTTTGGGTTGGCTTGGTTCGGTTTGGAATTGCTCTTGGTTCATCATGAACCAAGGGGTGAACCCCCTACCTACCACCACTACTCATATTTATTACCTATTCTTCTTCTCTCTCTTCATTAATCTCTTCTTCTTCTTCCATTTACTCCCTTCACCTACCAGAGAGAGAAGAGAGAGGTCTAGGCAAGTGCAACTTGCTTCCATAAGAGAGCCCATTTTTATTGTTCTATTAGCTTCTCCTCATGTTTTTAAGACACATTAGAACTTATCATTTTCCATTTTGAGGCTTTAATTTTTGTAGATCTAGAAATTAGTTATTTTCAAATTTTGGTGGTTTTGATCTATCAAACTTCTTTGTTTTCAAGTTTTAATGGTTCCATGTTGTAGAGAATTTTATTCTACCCAAGTTTGACCTTTGAAAAGTTGGATTTGGACTTGTTTTGACCAAGTTATGGACTTTTGAAGCTTTGGGTTCAAACCATGGAGTTCTTGCTGATTTGGAGAAGAGAGTGAGCAGTGTGCACGAGCTTTTTAGCTTGCGCCACTGAGCTGCACGCGCTCTTTAGCGCAGCGCAGTCTGACTCATACGCTGCCTTTTGGAGGCGTATGTCTTGCATACGCTGACTTGGGTGACAAAGAGTCGTATGGACCTCATACGTTGCCTTGATGAGGAGTCGTATGGACCTCATACGTTGCCTTGATGAGGAGTCGTATGGAGTCCATATGCTACCTTTTGGAGGCGTATGTCTTGCATACACTGACTTGAGCGTAGCCTGACTTGAGCGCAGCCTGACTTGAGCGTAGCCTGACTTGAGCGTAGCCTGACTTGAGCGCAGTCTGACTTGAGCGTAGCCTGACTTGAGCGCAGCCTGACTTGAGCGTAGCCTGACTTGAGCGTAGCCTGACTTGAGCGCAGCCTGACTTGAGCGCAGTCTGACTCAGGCGCAACCTGATGTTTAGGCGCAACTGGACCTGACCCTACTTACCCTGGTGCAACTTGGCTAATGCCACTTGTTGGCCATAGTACCCCTTGCTCCCCCCTTGGGCGCATTATGTCCCCATATTCCCCTTTTTATGATTTTTGCACCCATTTTATATCCTTACGCCTTTTGTCCTGAACTTGAAAATCATGAATTTATTTGATATGTTTGGAATTAATAATTGAGCATGACGTGATAGTGACCCGTAGTGGTGCACTCCTGACATAATAAACTGACATGACATGATAGTGGCCCGCCGTGGCGCACTCCTGACAAAGTACACTTGGCATGATAACCTGACCTGATATATCTTGAGCAGCTGTTACGACGGCTACCTGACATGACATGACCTGTATAATTAATCCTGATACCGTGGGCGATTGTGCTTGTACAAATAATCCAGTCCTGTCTTGCATCATGTCTAGGAGGGGACTCCTGAGTACCACGGTCAGGAGTACCTACTGAAATGGACTAAGATTAATGACTAGTATAATTCATTAGACATGAAGAGATGTTCCCCAGTTACAGGCGATCCCGTTATCCCGGCCGCAAATGTTTGGACTTGTAGCCTGCCGACGAGTAGGACACATTTCCAGTCCACTGTTATGTGGGGTACCCATCATTGTCACTTAAATGATTGAATTCTATTGTCACTCTAATGTATTGTACTATCTAAATTGTCACTATAATAATTTCCTGGATAACCTGGATAGCTGCAGGGCCTGTGACTACTTGGAGCATCTCATTGCATCTTGCTAGTAACTAGGATTGTGATAATCCTAGTTAGTTAATGTAGAAAGCCGTAGGCAATGATTGGCCGTGATTGCTTGAATGGAGTCTAGTCTAGTATAGTATTGTCTAGGAGTGATTGATTGAAAGATTGTACCAGAATGATTGAATGATTGTCACTCCAGATTGTTACTATAATGATTGTACTCTATTGTCACTCTAGCGTATTGTACTCTTTATTGTCACTTTTATCATTGTACTCTCTCCTTTTCACCTTAATGATTGTCACCTTTAGCAATAAATGATCAGAGACTAAGTTCTGTTCAGGCGAAGGGTTACAATCTCCGTCCTTGTTTGGTTTAAGGATTGTAACCTGGCTTCTGGAATAGTATCTTCGTCTTCTCTTCATATATTGCCCAGCTATATTTATTTAGCATGATTATCCAGTTATCTTATGTCATGATGCTTTACTTAATCATTTCCTCTGATTGGAATAAGTGCATTGGTAGTGCACAAACCTCAATCTGTATTATTTATTGTTGTTTTCTTACATATTGAATGCTAATGATTTGTTGGCTTTAGTTCTTAAGTGAAGCCTCCTTTGTGGTACTTGCTCATTCTGGGGTCTGACCCAGCTGGTTTTGTATGGCCAGATACCGAACAGCACCAAAGGATCTCCCTGCTTTTTAGGCCGATGGTGGTCACCAGGCGTAACCAGGGCATCGAGTGGGTTTCTTTTGTTCTCCCACTGTAATATTGTAAAATATTCTTTTGAGGCGTTTAGCCGCCGAGCAAATGTTAGCTCATTTACAACTTTACTTACTGTCCGCCTACGGGCTGTAACATGATTGACTAGCCCCGGGGGTTGATCATGTATGACTGAACTCTTGCTAGTCCTCACATTTTGTAACGACTAGCTTCATGATCATTCCAAATATATAATGTATGGGACGCCTTACTATTATGTATTTGGTGGTCTGACATCTTGTGATTATTATTAATTGGTTGAGATTGAGACAATAGGCTATTTTATGACCTTAAGAGACTGATGGATTGTAGTGAAACCCTCACATATCTAGACAGCCGTGACCGTATAGCGGTGTGGATTCCATTCCGTTATACGTAGCTGGCTATGTCTGCCCCCACTCTCCAGTATTCTGGTTCTGGGGCGTGACAGTATTTCTCGAAGAACTTCCAGGTCTACCACCGGTTAGAGATATTGAGTTCAGTATAGAATTGGCACCTGGAACTAAACCGATCTCAGATCGAGTTTACAGAATGGCGGATTCAGAGCAGACCAAGGTATATCAGCACATAGAGGAACTAAAGGAGAAGAAGTTTATCCAAGCTAGTATATCACCATGGGCAGCACCAGTGGTACTTGTGGGAAAGAAGGATGGGTCATCCAGATTGTACATCGATTACAGGAAGCTTAACGCGGCAACAGTAAAGAACAAGTACCCACTACCCAGGATCGACGATTGTTTGACCAGTTGAGCAAAGCTAGAGTTTTCTCCAAAATAGATCTTCGTTCAGGGTATCATCAAGTGAGGGTTCGGAAGGAAGACATTCCCAAGACAGCATTCAGGTCGAAGTATGGGCATTATGAATTCTTAGTAATGCCGTTTGGTTTGACCAATGCTCCAGCAATCTTTATGGATTTGATGAATCGCATCTTTATGCCATACTTGGATCAATTTATCGTTGTATTTCTCGACAACATTCTTGTATACTCTGCTAGTGAAGAGGAGCATGAAGACCACCTCAGGAAAGTGTTACAGGTTCTGAGAGAGAACCAGTTGTATGCCAAGCTCAGCAAGTGTGAGTTTTGGTTGGACCACATTTCATTTTTGGGTCACATCGTATCAGGAGCTGGAGTAGCAGTGGATCCCAAGAAGGTAGAAGCAGTAGAGAGTTGGCCAGTACCCAAGACCGTAGCTGATGTACGGAGTTTCTTGGGATTGGCAGGATATTACAGAAGGTTTGTATCAGATTTTGCAAGGCTTTCAGCACCCATGACCCGCTTGACACGAAAGGATGTACCATTCGTCTGGTCGGCAGAATGCCAGGCATCATTTGAGAATCTAAAGCAGAAGTTGATATCAGCGCCTATTCTTACATTGCCAGTTGGACCCGGAGATTTTACAGTATATTGTGATGCGTCAGGAAAAGGACTTGGGTGCGTCCTAATGCAACATGGAAAGGTAATAGCATACGAATCTAGGCAACTTCGAGACCACGAAAAGAATTACCCAACTCATGACTTGGAGTTGGCGGCAGTAGTATTTATTTTGAAGCTATGGAGGCATTACTTATATGGTGACCGAGTAGACATGTACACAGACCATAAAAGTCTGAAGTACATCTTTACCCAGAAGGAACTGAACATGAGGCAGAGAAGATGGTTGGAGTTGATCAAAGACTACGACGTGGAACTTCAGTATCATCCAGGCAAGGCTAATGTGGTAGCAGATGCTCTCAGCAGGAGAGACGGCGCATTTATGTTGACAACCCAGAAGCACATTTTAGAAGACCTTCAGGAGATGGGCATCGAGGTTATACTTCCTTGTGATGTAGGAGTTCTGGCGAGTTTACAAGTTCAATCCGACTTGGTAGACAGGATCAAGGTAGCTCAGGCACAGGACCCAAGGATTCAGAAGCTTAGGGCAGAATGTGAGTTAGGACTCAGAAAGGAGATACAAATCCATAAGGATGGTACACTTAGGTTTGGATCGCGTCTATGTGTGCCTAGCGGAGATATTAGACATGAGGTTATGGCAGAAGCTCACAGCTCTCAGTATTCCATACACCCTGGAGGGACCAAGATGTACCAAGATATCAAGCAGCACTTCTGGTGGAACGGGATGAAGAGGGAGATAGCTAGATTTGTTTCCCGTTGCTTGGTATGTCAGCAAGTGAAGGCAGAACAGCAGAGGCCAGGTGGGTTATTACAACCGCTTCCTATCCCAGAATGGAAGTGGGAACATATCACAATGGACTTTGTGACCGGTTTACCGAGATCACCAAGTGGTAAAAATGCTATTTGGGTGATAGTAGATCGGCTTACAAAGGTGGCGCACTTTCTTCCTTTTAGAGTAGGACAATCTACGGAAAAGTTGGCAGAATTGTATATACAGCAGATAGTCAGGCAGCATGGGATCCCAGTCAGTATTGTGTCAGATAGAGATACCCGTTTTACATCTCATTTTTGGAAGAGCTTACATCATAGCTTGGGTACCAAGTTAAGATTTAGCACGGCTTACCATCCACAGACGGACGGGCAATCAGAAAGAACAATTCAGACTTTAGAAGACATGTTGCGAGCTTGCACCCTAGATTTTGGAGGATCTTGGAAGAGCCACCTACACTTGGTCGAGTTCTCATACAACAACAGTTATCAAGCCAGTATCTAGATGGCGCCATTTGAAGCACTATATGGTAAGAAGTGTAGGTCGCCACTAGCATAGGATTATATCGGGGAGAGGAAGATGCTAGGCCCAAAAATGATTGTCCAGACCGTTGAAGTGGTTAAGGGAATTAGAGAGCGACTTCGAGTTGCATAGGATCGGCATCGTCATTGGGCGGACCAGCATCGTAGGCCGCTAGAGTTTTCTGTTGGGGACCACGTGTTCTTGCGGATGTCACCTACCTGTGGGGTCATTAGGTTTGGCGTTCGTGGAAAGTTGAGTCCGCGGTACGTAGGCCCATTTGTTATTCCCGATAGGATCGGCGATGTTGCTTATCGTTTATCCCTTCCACCTTCGTTACGAGAGGTGCATGACGTATTTCATGTATCTCAGTTGCGAAGGTATGTATCGGACCCAAGCCATATCATTGATCATTCTGAGCTGGTTGTTGGTACCAACCTGTCTTACGAGGAGCAGCCTGTGTCCATTTTGGACCGAAGAGAGAAGATACTCAAGAACCGAACAATTAGCCTTGTCCGGGTTGCTTGGGGTCATCACTCTTTAGGAGAGTCAACGTGGAAACGTGAGAATGATATCCGATCACGGTATCCGCACCTGTTTGACTCACAAGGTATATCTTTTTTTATATACCTTGATTGTCTTAACTCCTCATGCTTGTCACCTTACGAGTAGAATTGCTTGGTATCGTAGAAAGTTCAACATGGATATGTTACTTATTGTTAACATTGTAGAATGGTTGCTTGTTCTAATTGCTTATGCTTAGATTAGTTTAGCTTTGATGTTCTCATCTTGCTTGGATTTGAAATTTCGAGGACGGAATTTTTCTAAGGAGGGTAGAGATGTCACTTCCCGTTTCCAGAATACGTATTTATTTAATATTTATCATGTATTTCTCTGTATTTAAATCCCTTTAATTTCATGTTAATTAATTTTTTGCAATTTTATTTTTGCACTTTACTTTCTGCTTTTATACTCTGCTTTAGCTTTGCTATGGGTTCGGCTCAGATTGGTTTAATTATGTTGGTTCATCATGAACCAAGATAAACCCCCACCTACCACCACCCCATTTAAAGCCCCAAACCCTTTCTATCTCTTCATTACTTCTTCTCATTTCTCTTCTTCTTCCTCCTAACTCTCCCACCAACCTAGGAGAGCAAGGCAAGTGTCAACTTGCTTCCTGATGGATCCCCATTATTATTGTTCCATCATCTTCCTTATTTGATTCTAAGTCTCCTTAATACTTAGCATTTTCAATTTCCATGGCTTATTTGTTGTAGATCTAAGTTTGATACATTTTCGGATTTCTTAGGTTTTGATCTAGTAAACTTTGTTATCTTCAAGTTTTGATGGTTCCATGTTGTAGAAAATTTCGTTCTACCCAATTTTGACATATGGAAGTCCATATTTGGGCTTGGAATGAAGGATTTATGGAGCTTGGAAGCAATGGCTTCCATGGTTCTGTTCTCAGAAAAATTCGGAGAGGAAGAACAGTCCCAACCGCATGAACTCTTTCATTTCCCACAGCCGCATGAATCTTCATTCCTCAGGCGCATGAGATTATTTATTTCCTAACCTTTCCCACAGCGCATGAGATTTATTTCCCACAGCCGCATTCCTCATGCGCATGAGATTATTTATTTCCCAACCTTTCCCACAGCGCATGAGATTTATTTCCCACAGCCGCATTCCTCAGGCGCATGATATTATTTATTTCCCAACCTTTCCCACAGCGCATGATATTTATTTCCCACAGCCGCATTCCTCAGGCGCATGAGATTATTTATTTTCCAACCTTTTCCACAGCGCATGAGATTTATTTTCCACAGCCGCATGAATCTCCATTCCTCAGGCGCATGAGATTATTTATTTTCCAATCATTTCCCACAGCGCATGAGATTATTTATTTTCCAATCATTTTCCACAGCCGCATGAATCTCCATTCCTCAGGCGCATGAGATCATTTATTTTCCAATCATTTCCCACAGCGCATGAGATTATTTATTTTCCAATCATTTCCCACAGCGCATGAGATTATTTATTTTCCAATCATTTTCCACAGCGCATGAGATTATTTATTTTCCAATTATTTCCCACAGCGCATGAGATTATTTATTTCCCAATCATTTCCCACAGCGCATGAGATTATTTATTTCTCAATCATTTTCTCAGACGCATGAGATTATTTATATTCCAATCATTTCCCACAGCACATGAGATTATTTATTTCCCAATCATTATTTATTTTCCGATTTTTATTTCCCGAATTTGGCATTAATTAACGTTGATTGTTATCTTGATTAATTATTGAACATGCGTTCCTAGATGGAACTAAGAGACTGGCTAGTCGTCTTATTGAATTGAATGGAATAAGACACGTTCATGTCAATTATGAACTATTGAAATCGATTGGCCAATCCCGAATATTGGCATATAGATACATGCAGGCTACAATTTATTTATTTATTTTACGAAAGCAGCATGTGTACTTTATGGTCAAGGCATGATTATTTCGTGGTTAGTTTTAATTGTTGCATTACGCTATGTAAGACCTACAACCTAACCGTACGGGTATCGTTGTAGAGTTGGACATATCGTACTTTGTACGGAAGTACTCATTCTGAATGACCATGATCCACGACATAGAATTTTACTTAACATAGAGGCTACTAAGTTAAATAAAATAATGATTGCGTCGAGGGAATGGATCTCCGAGTTCTTACATGGCAGCCCTCTTTGGGACTATTAGCGCCCAACAGGCCGGCTGGTTCCTACAGATACTGCAATTCTGCCACACGGACAGGGAACGGTATCTGCTTATATTATTGTATATTGTATATTGATGACGGGCGTCCCGCTGGGACTCGTCTAATTCATGATTGGCGCAATTGATTGATTGGATAGACTAGCCTTGCTTGCCTATAGTAAGAACTGAGAAATCCTTATTGCATAATTCCAAGATAACTTGGGACTCACAGTAGTAAGCCGTAGGAGTTGGATGGCCGTTTAAGTTGATTTGTTTGTGTACTGTACCTACTCTGTTACCTAACTGAGATGATCAGAGCATCAGGACATGACGGGCCAACTTCTGTCCTTGTTTGGTTGGGAGGTTGGTTCGAAGTGTCGTGATGTGACGTGAATGCCAGTAGCAAGCAGAGATCTATTATTATATTCTCTTATTTACTGGTTTAATGTCTCATATCGTGCTTCCTTGCGGTACTTGCTATTAGAGGTCTAACCTCTCTGGTTTTGCATGGCCAGATTTAGAGCCGGTTCCCGAGGACTCAGCTTACCTCTACCTCCAAGATGGTCAATACTAGAAGAATAATCGCAGGTGGACTCGAGTGGGTTCCTTACTTCCCGCTCGTTTTGTTAATTACTTTACATTTTGCCGCTTGGCACCGACATGTTAGTCGGATAGTCTTGCACTTACTTTTACATAATTGTAATTAAGTCAGACTGCAGCTGATAACAATTGTGTATACTTTGCTACATCATCTGGCTATGTTTTGTAAAGCCAGATATCAAGAATATTTTGACTGAGCGTTTGGGACGCCTTACTGCTTTATCCTACATGTTCTCTATTTTCTGTTTCTTGTTTGAATGATTGAGACAATAGATGTGAAGTGACCATAGGGAGACTTTCATGTAGTATGCAATCTCTCGTCTTGTTAGACAGCATTGATCATATTATACGATATTCATCTACCCGTAATACGTAGCTGGCTGAGTCATTCCCCCGCTCTCCAGTATTCTGGTTCTGGGGCATGACAGAAGGCGGCAAGGGCAGACTTGTCAACAGCGGCTTGCTCCTCCTGGAAAGAGCCCTTGTTGGACATCAATTTCAATCGAGCCTCTTCTTGTGCCACGACAGTTATGGCTTCTTCCAAGGTTGGAAGTATGGGCTGTGCTAGGAGTACATTCCTTCTATGCTCAAACGCAGGGTTAAGACCCTTCAAGAACTTTATCATCCGTTGTCGCAAAATATAATCCAAGAACTTTTGAAAATATTTCGCAAATGCTGGTTCGACTTGTGCATCTTCCATCCCAAGAGGATCATAGTGATCCAGATCAGACCAGTATTTTTTCAACAGTACGGCGTACTCAGAGATGGTACGGTCGTCCTAGGCCACCCTATCAAGTTCATCCTGTAGTTGGAAGACCCGCATAGGATTGCTGGAGCCTGAGTACATATCCTTCAAAGTCCGCCATATATCAGCAGCAGCCTCCATTGCCTCTACATTGCTCGACACCTGGTCGATCAAGGAGGCTGTCAACCATCCAGCCACAATATTGTTGACAATTTCTCAAATAGCAAACTCCTTTGAGGAGGGATCATCTGGCGCCTTGGTTTGGCCATTGACGTAGCCAACCAAGCCTCGTCCCTTGAGTGTCCGCAGTGCCTGCCGTGACCATTTCAAGTAGTTGGACGTGCCTTCCAACTTTGTCTCCAGCTTGTCTAGCTTTCCTATTTTGTAGGGTGACGGATCCACATCAGTATGGATCACAAGTGGGGTTGCCTCGGTTAATCTTTTTGATAAAATATCATCAACTAAGGCCTTCATCTCTTCTGCTGCCAGTTTACCACTGATCGAATCCATGGTGTCTTCAACTGTGCTTCGTTGTCGTCGTCTTCGTCGGCTCCGTCGTCGTCGTCATCTTCGTCGGCTTCGTCGTCGTCGTCGGCTTCGTCGGCTTCGTCGTCTTCGTCTTTATGTAAAGTCTCCAACAGAGACCTTACGAATGCGCTGCTAACGTGGCCAACACTGACGCACGCATGTAGATCCTAATTTGCAGATCTAGAATGGAATACAAATAAAGCATTTGTAGCTCCGGAGGACGTAATCTAGGAACAGAAGGTGCAAATAAAATATTTGACAGCTATCCGTCTTCGAATAAACGTCCACATAATCGCGCTCGCAAATTAGGGTTGGGGGGGGGGTCGGCCGCAGATGTGGTCGGAAGAGAGAGGGGGGTGGGGGTGGGGGGGGGGGCGTCGGGGTCAGCATGGGGGGCGTGGACAGCAGGGGGGTATGAAGGCTTGGGGTTTGGCGTGGATAGCAGGGGCGTGGACAGCAGGGGGGGCGGCGGTGGGCAGGGGGTGGGCGTCGGGGGTAGGGGTGGCGTAGGCTTGGGGGGGAGGGGGGGCGGGGGGGCGTCGGCATGGGGGGAGGGGGCGAAGGGGCGTGGGCAGCAAGGGGGTGTCGTCGGCGGCAGGGCCACGGGGGGTGGACTTCGGGGCAGGGGGGGTTGGCTTTGGGCGGGTTTGGATTTTTTTTTTTTTTTTTTTTTGTGTGTGGTTATGGCTCTGATACCATGTAGAGAATAATTGTTGTATATTTATTGATTGGCTACTCTACAACTTATAGGGAGTCTAGCTCCTCTTCATACTATATTTTTCCAATGTGGGACTAAATCACTTATTAGTTCTCAACAATATATATATATATATATATATATATATATATAGAGAGAGAGAGAGAGAGAGAGAGAGAGAGAGAGAGAAAGTAATTGTGGCGAACGCTCCCACCAGGAATCGATCTCCTCGCTGGAGCATGGCCTCTAACGGCTGGAGCCACGCTAGGTTTTTATATAGCCTGCTTTTAGCAGTTGGAGAGGAGAGCTGGTCGTGTGCTTGCTTCTAGCAGTTGGGGGAAGAAGAGCCAGTTTGCTTCTCGCGGGACACTCTTTTCCTCTATTCACCACTGCAAGCTTTGTACCGCATGTCGGATAATATATCATGAGAGGTTTACAGATTGCAGGACAACAACTTTGGATAACATCTTAGAGGACAGTAGTAATCTTTTACAAATACAAATTTATTTACGTTTTAGTGTCTCAAAAAGTTGAATAAGGTGTAAAAAAGAGACAAAGTTCATGTTTTGTCACAAGCAAAAGGACCGGCATCGTTAAAAGTGTTAGAAAAGTCATTCATGAGCACATATCGCTATGTTAAATCATAATGATTGATTCTGCATTTTATGAGAAGTTACTCAGAAGAGGATATTTCACTCGAATTTTAAGTACTCGGAAAAGGAAAAAAAATCAATGGGAGGAATGAAGTATAAAACAATCAATAATGCTAAGTCTACTACCAAATTCTTACAACCCTTAGAGGGGATAATTTTCATAAAATAACAAAGGGGGGATGGGACATCAAAAGAGTTGGCACACACTGCCAAAAAAGAGATGAGCTCATTCAATTGGTCTGAGTTGGTACCTCTTTTCTTTGGCAGAGTGCGAGTTGGCGTCACCTTAGTTTAAAAAAATGACCGTTAGGAAGTGATAGTTGAGATAAACGTTTGAATTTATCTAACAACTATATATTTTGTGCAAAAGGCTAATAAGAAAGTGGAGAAAGGAGGGGGGGGGGCAGATTTCACACCATTAATCTCTCCCTGTATATTCTTCCCCTCTTCTTTATAGAAGCTCACCTTTTCCTTACTGGCTATTCTTCTCTTCTCTTCTACGAAAGCTCTTCTTCTCTATACATAAGCTATCTATTCCCATTCATAAGTTTATCGAAGTTTGTTTTGGAGAACTTTTTCCAGAAGCTGTACACAATCTCTATTTATCATGGATCAAAGTCTAAAAATACTATGCTCGTACATAGGTACACTAAACGAGCTATCTTACGAAGGAAATTTTATCAAAATTTTAAACTTATCAGAATATTATTCTAGATAATTTACACAATCTTATTATTGAATATTTGTTTCTATCCGATATAATTTATATTAAGGCACATTTCGTACTCACAAATTTCATCAAGGCGGAATATAAATATGCTAATATAGCTGCTCTCCATGCATGATAGGTATCTTCTACCAAAATTATCTAAAAATGGTAGAAGACACATTTATCTTGTGCCATTGGAGAAAAGAATTGTACCATAAAAGTAACAAATAGGAATTCGTACAACACAAGACCTGAACAATATTTATCCACGGATGAGTTAAACTAAAATATTATATGTTACATAAGCATTAACATTAAATTTCATACCTGGTCTTCATCCACATAAACCTTTGCGTCAATAGTACGCTTTAGATTCATGAAGTTATCGAGGAGCCAACTTAACCTTATTTGTTGGTATGGCCTAACTATGATGGAAGCTCCACACCAAGGTACCTCATGAGATAACTAGCCATCGAAATATATATCATGGTGCAACCCATTTGATATTCAAAACAAAATAGAAAATATTTTCATAGTAGATATGGAAACAAAATATTTATTTTCTACATCTATTAAAAACTTATAATAAAACTTTTATAAAAAGAATAATTAAATACTTCGTATATATGCATTCGTACTCGAGATACGAATACTAGAAATAAATAAATAAATCTATAGTAAAATTTTAGGGGGTTTACAACTTACAACATGATATGTCGACTTGGCTTACAACTCATTGATACAACAAATAGACAATGCTCTATACATTGTCCTTTATAAACAGAAGACATCATCTTTTGTGAGGGGTTCGAGCTTCTGTATGCTCAACAAATCTTCGATGTCTCGGGACTGATCAATGCCAATCTTAGTATACTGAACTTTCCAAGCACGAACACCTGAAAAGGTGCCCACAACAGTACATTGTCGTATACTGGCGAGCAGAACCAGCCCATTCGCCTAAAACAACACTAAGTAGTCATGTGAGCAAGCATTTATTAAGATGATCTTTCTATTTAGGCATAGCATCAGCGTACAGTTCATGTGCAATATCAAAGTGAAGCATGTAAAGCATGTTATAGCAGTATTCATGGAAAAGTAACATTATAACATACTAGTGTTAAGATTGAATTAACATGTATGATAACGTATCACTTTTGAGTGTTTTCTTACTGATGGCCAACCTCCTCATACCTGCATAAAATACATGATATATAATATACTTACTCTGCATGCACAAGACATTCATTAACATGCATCCTTATAACATGACCACTAGTGTTATTCCACCATTTAGGACCTTTGCCATATAGGACTTCGTGGTATGCGACACACCATTCAGAGTAGGTAGCTAGCCTCAATGAATGTCTCGATACCTCCTGCCCTCAAAGCAAGCTTAGGTTTTTCCCCCAGGTTGGATCGACCCTAGTGCCCTATGCATACTGTCCGAGGAAATAAATCTCAAACCTTGTGCACAAGTTCTCCATGACCATGCGAATGCGTGTCAGACTCGATCGTGAACATGTTGTATGGTAAAATATTAAAAGTAAGTAGACATGCCTGCTGTATACATAATTACGCCTCAGTCCCAAAATATGTAGGACTAGGTATGTAGACATGCCTGCTGTATACATACGAAGTATGTTCCAATACATGGAATCCTCGTATATATACATAAGCTGTAAATGCAGTAGAACCAAGACTAACTAATCCTCATCCACAAAATAAAGGAATAAAAGATACAATATAATAACCATGAATTATTTTTGTACAATATATTGGGCAGAGACAAATCCACTACCAACAAGTAAGGGAAAAAACATGGAAAATGAAATGAATTGTCAAGAGTAGCAAAGAAAGATCCAAGACACGTCATCTTCGAAGGGAATGAGAAGATCACGACCTAGACGAGAATACCTGCGGAAGAGAAGAACACACACCTGGAGAGATAACCAGGTCCTCAGAGGAACGTAACACGATACACAATATCATGCCATATAAACTGAATATAACTGCTCAATGATAATAAGTAAAATCGGATCATAACATGGTCCAATATCTCACCATTTGGATTAGCGTACCGTCCCCCAACCAAACAAGGACATGAGATGGCACACTAACCCACGATGAAGTATCTTTCCAAGCCATGAAACCAATATGGTATCCGGACCACAACAAGGTTCAGCACATTCTCATCGGAGTAGTAAGCCACACCTACAACCAAACAAGGACAAGATGTGGCAAAATAGTGCGTGACAAGTTACTGTTCCAAGCCACGGTCAGATACAAGTACCCAAACCAAGAGTACTCATACCTAACGGATAAGGGTGCCTAACAAGTCTAAGTGAATGCAGTTTTAAGAACAACCTCCAACGCATGGGCCCTGGCTAAAATGGGATCGATATAGTCCCTCCTTGGAGCACCAGAGGCCAATCAATAAGAGCATAACGTTCCGCAGAACGTTAGTGGCCGTCATAATCATGGGTAATCTCACCCGCATCTCCGACGGAGCTCACGGGTTACAAAAGGTAAAATGTATAGTAGTCCATACGCTAAAGAAATGTCCTCCCCGCCCCATGCCTATATGTTGCCTTCGTAACACATATAACCTCTATTAACCACTAAGTCAAACTAAGCATGCAACCTCTATTAGCGGTTAATCCTATCGTACGTCTTATACGTACTGGTGGCCAGCCAGTCACGCATGTCCGAGTTCTATATGCGACTCGTAACTCCGTGGTACAAATGTGTCAAGGCCTATGAATGCAACACACAAAGGGTGGTCCCTTAAATCTAAGTTTAATGTGTATGAAAATAGCGTATAGCAGAAAATAGAACTAAACAGTAAAATTCTATCTACTTATGCCATGTATCACATTTTATTTTGCAGAAAATAAATAATGAATAATGCATGAATATGAGCTAAAGTAAAATAAACAGTTAATGACAAGGTATCTTGCCTGATGGGACGTCTGGTGTGCTGCAAAAATCAAGATGGCACTGAATATGACTTCGGTGTTATAACTATACAAGACGCCCTCTGATGGTGGTATAGACTAGTGCATCGGGTCCAGAACGGTCAGTTTGGTTAGGGAAGATATAGGGAAGTTCGAGGTTCGCAAGAAGATGGAAAGAATTTGATTTGGTTATGGACAAGAATAGATAATTGAAGGGAGATATATATATATATATATATATATATATATATATATATATATATATATATATATATATATATATATATATATATATACCTTGAAAACTATATTTACTAGTTAAAATAATTTAGGAAAATAATAATAAATAAAAAAATATAAAACAGGTTGTTAGGTCATACTATAATTTTTAGAAAATTCAACTATATTATTTTTGGTAAAAAAAATCACATATTAAAATAATGTATATATTTTTAGGTGGCTATGTTTATTTTAGAAATAATTATATTTCAAAATTTATAATAATAATAATAATAATAATAATAATAATAATAATAATAATAATAATAATAATAATAATAAAAAAGATAATAATAATAAGGGATAATTTAGCAAATACCCCCATTCCAAATGTTAAAACTAGCATATATTCCCACTATTTATTTTATTTAGCAAATACCCCCACTCCTATGTAAAAGAGTGGGGGTATATCTTAAATTTTTATTATTTTATATCAAAAATGGGGGTATTTGTTAGATAAATAAAATAGTGGGAGTATATGCTAATTTTAACATTTAGAATGGGAGCATTTGCTAAATTATCCCTAATAATAATGATGATGATTGGAATATAACAAAACTTCCAATCCAAAGGAAAAAGAAACTGTAACACAAATAGCAAAACAAACGAAACGGCGACACACACCAAAAAAAAAAAAGTAATAATAATACTAAATAAAAATAAAATAAAAAACTAAAATCCTAAAGCAACTGTACTGGCTTTCTTCTAAGAGCATAATTAGTAAGGTCCATCCCATTTTCTAGATTCTAGATTTAGAATGTAGGAGCTCATTTTGTAGAATAATAAGTCTCATCTCTAGTCCCAATTTGGATGCTAAGGGTTGGGCCTCCAAATTTCTAGATTCTAGATTGTAGAAACTTGTTTTGTAGAATAGAAAGACCATCTCCAATGGGGGTTTCTATCTTCCCTATTTCTATGGAATATTTTAGAAAAAACTTCTTCCAATGGTGATTTCTATCACCATTCCTATCCTAGGTGTTCCTATCCTAGGTGGCAATGATGTAGGATAGAAACTTTCTAAGAGGGTTTCTACATGTGAAAACTCTCATAGAAATTCTCCTATCTCTCATGACAATTATTATTGGGTCCCACATCATTGAATTGTTCCTTTTACTATGTGACACATAGGATAGAAATGGAGAACCATTGGAGAGCATTTTTGTATGTCTACAATTTCTATCTAGAAACTCTTCCAACTAGGATAGAAATCTCCTTAAAGTACAATGCCAAGTAGGATAAGAACTCAATTTTAGAAATTACCATTGGAGATGGTCTAAGTTCCAATTTGGAGTCCAACTTTCTAGATTCTAAACTTTATATTATTTTTTCCTACATTAATTTTTGACCACACAATTTTTGGGACCGAAGCTCACTTTATCATTTCCTACTATTTTAATACAAATCCAACCCATTCTATATTTACCTTTTTTTTTAAATTTTGGACTCCAAATTGTATTGGAGAGTCCCAACTACTAATGATGCTCTAATAACTAACAATAGTACTATACTATATAATAAGTGTAGTATATCAACTGTAATAAAAATCGGATTCCAAAGTCCTCGTTTTATTGCACCATCAAATGAAGAGTTAAAACCCATTCACTTCTTTGTTTATTGTCCCAAGGAAAGGATAACCTATTAAAAGTCTTGAGGGAGGAGAGAGAAGGAGCAGGTGAGTTGAATTAAAGTGCAGCTCATTGAGAAATTCGTGAGGGACCAATATATAATTAAGAGCATCTCCAACCCTATTGTGAGTTTGAAAAAAATGGTTGCCACATAGGAATGACAACCATTTTTTCCAAAAGTACTTCTCCAATGCAAATGTGAAATAAAGTGTGGAGTTGACATGGCAATGACATGGCAAATACAATGTAAAGTTGGTTGTCTAGATCTAGACAATGCACTTCACAATGTCTTTATGTCCACATCATCATTTGTGAATAAAAATATTTATAAAAAAGAAGTAGAAGAGTAAAAGTTGTCTTGAAAGTTGTAAAAAATTATTTGTATTGTCTTCTCAATACTTTTGCATTGGAGATGACTTTTTAAACCCATTGTCATTTGTGAATATAACCTTGCCACCTATACAAGACATTGTCTTGTCCCTCATGCCACATAGGATTCACAACACAAAACAAGACAATAGGGTTGGAGATGCTCTAAGTGTCATATTGAGTACTTCATGAGGGAGGAGAGATGTTTGTTTGAGAGCCAATAAAAATTAGAGAAGAAGAATCAGAGAGAGGGGGTCAGCGGGGAGAACGAGAGGGGAAGAGGTCGGGGAGTCCCTCGCCGGCGCTCGAGCGGAGATGCGCAGCTCAGAGGGGCTCCGGCCGCGAGAGTTTACTGGCGGATGGTGGCGCATGCTCAATCGCACTCGGCTACGGCGCCGGACGGAGGATTTTCGGGTCTCATGGTGCACGCCGGCTGCAGATCTGGCCCGGGGCTGCTCGGATGATGATGGTGGTGAAAGCATGGATGAGGTCGCGGAGATGTGGGTTTCGGAAAGCGACGGATCTGCACGGCCGGGAGGTCGGGGTCGGCTTCGGTGGTCGAACACGAGGAGGTGGCTCGGGTGAGGTATGTGACAGTGATGATGTTGTTTATTTGGTGATTTTTATTTGGGGGGTTTCGGGCTGGTGTCGAAGCGTGCGCGCTCGGGTGACCGGGATGCTGCTGGTAGTGGTGGTTGTGGTGATGGGGTTTTGGTGGAAGCAGCAATGTGCTGCAGTTGCGGAGGTCGATTTTGATGATGGTGGTGGGTTGTCTGAAGTTGTGGCATTGGTGAACAAGGTGACGGTGGGCCTGGGTGCGATGGAGAGCTGCCGGAGTAGGCGAGATGGTTGTCTGCGGCAGTCCCGGTGATGCCCGGAGGTCCAGTAGGGGTGACTGGTGGTCGTCGTGGTGAGGATGATGAGGGAGATGATGGCCGCGGGGTGTTCGTGGGGAGTTCGACTGGGACAGGGAACAGGAGGCGGAATTTAGAGTGGACTAAGGTTAGGGATTTGATTGTGTCAGAGTTGTCGACACGGGGGAGAATAAAATGTATCTGTAAATATGGAATAAGAATGGACGGGAAGGGGGACATGGACACGATGCACTCATATTTGTGGAACTAATTTATGAAGGAAGGCATATGCAGGCTCTACTATATATAGGGGTGGAACTCCTAATGTGATATGGTTTAGGAAAATTTGAAACCCCTTGCAAATAACTCACTATTAGTCTAAATCAATTTAAAACTGATTCGGTCCAAATCTCATTCAAATCCAAATTTGATTTAAGTCTAGCTATTTCAAATCTAAATTTAATATATATTCTACCATATTTAAATTAAGCTTCTTAAAAGTAATAAGAAAATTTCAATTTAAACCATAATAATATTTATTAAATAAAAGAATTTCAAATAATTTTTCATAAATAATATAAAAAAGTAATATATATATATATATATATATATATATATATATATATATATATATATATATATATATATATATGAATTAAATTTTTATGTATCACGTATGTAAATGAAATACTTACAAAATCAAAGTTTTTTCAACTTACTACTATAGTCAAACAAATAAAATAATGCTTTGGCCAATCTTGACGCGATATCTTTTTACAACTTTAAGTAAAGTAATTATTATATATTATTTTGAAACTATAAAAATTTATACTCAAAACGTTTTTCTAAAAATATGTACTTCGCACATATTCGCACTCGACGAGCAAATATGAAAAACTCAAATTCGTGCGCGACGTACAATACGCAAATAAAGTCAAATCAAAAAAAAAAAAAAATCGTAGTAAAACTTAGGGGGCTTACAATAGTTCATCATCACATCTCATTCAAGCCATGTTCAACGACTTATCATTTCCATCATTCACATCATTCCCACGTTTGGTGATCTCATCGATCCCAAGCCTAATCATTTTACATCGCATCAATTCATCACATTGTAACATTTATCATATTATTTAGTTCTCATAGGGACATGCAACATTTTATTTTTCATAAGAACATTTATCATTTATTTTATTGTGTCAATAGTATTGTCAGTTGATTTCTCATGTATCATTTACATAGGCAATTCATTATTCAAGTGTCTTATTCATCTCAACAGCATTAAGCACGAGCAACATTATCAATTAATTTCTAGTGTGTGAATGTACAGTGGTATTTCAATGTTAATGTGTTATTTATCTCGACATTATTCAACATAAGCATCTCTACTATTTCAGCAACTACATCATGAGACATTTAGGGACATCATAGCATCACAATATCTATTTTGATTAAGCATAAAGGAGTATAGGATAAGGGACAGTCTCACTCACTTGCACAAAAGGTCTTCATGTTTCAATCACATATATGCTCAACGGGTCTGAAAGCACCCTAGACGGAGGAGGGGTGAATAGGGTCAAACTTACTAATCTAGCACTAAACGATTGCTAATAGGCAGTTTAAAGATTAAGAGTTGAAGAGAAGAAGCAATAAAAATACCGACACCCGATGTATCCTAGTATCCTTCCGAGGGGCACTCCAGTCCTGGAACTTTCTTCGGCTTTAATCTACTATTTTTGTAAATAGTACAACATGAGCTTTTATCCGAAGACTCACTAACTTTTTAGACGAGAGCTTTTATCCGAAAGCCTCTCCGACTTCAATACAAGTGCTTTGATCCAAAGACTGTCCAACTTCACGAGAGCTTTGATCTGAAGACTCCTCAACTTCAACCTCTTTACAAGACGATTTGTATCTTCTTACCATAAGATAAAGATCAAACTTTTATAACTCAAGAACACTATAACAAAATTTGTGGATAGGCAAGTGAAAGCTTTGCTAAAGTTGTTTGTGGACAGACTTTGGTATATTAAAAAATTTAGGCTCAAAGCATCAACCTTGAATGAAGGGATTCAAGGATATTTATAACCAAAGCCATGGAAAGTGCATATAATGCAACTTTTAGTCGGCTGACGAAAATTTTATCGAATTTTTGCGAAAGTCCGTCGGATCATCCGCCTGCATAGTACAACGACTATAAAAAGAGTCGCTGGGATCATCGATGGGACAAGATCCTACTGTTGGAATCCAAACGGTAACAAGACGGATTATTCGTCGAATTTTTCTGGACGCCCCTCGGATAATCTGAAAATTCACAAAAGCTTTTCTGTGGTCCATTCGGATCATCCTTCGAATTTTTGCAAGAATCCGTCGGATCATCCAACTGTCTGCCCAAACGTAATCTAGGGTTGTTATCTACCCTAGCTTTCTATTTTGCCATCAATTTCTTGTGTTTACAATTATTCGCTTCTTCACTTGATAGATGATGGCTTTTTCTTTGACGACAGATGTCCAAAGATACACAGATTGTGAAACCTGAATACCTTTCGGTGTCTTCGCCCTCGAACCTCCACGGGGGGCACTGCCCCTAGACCCTTGTATCATAGGGTGGTTCAAAGATATCTTGTGATTCTGGAGATACCGGGTAGCGGAACCCCCGAGTGCGTGGCTCTGGAGATATCATCGGGTGGTTCAAAAAATCTTGTGAAATACCATCGTCTTTGGCTCATCATAATTTCTTCATTGCATATGTCCATATTGATCTTGCTTATTGCTTTTCTGCATATACATATTAGACGAACAAGGCAATATACATAGTAGCAAGTATGATAATTTTGATGCACAATAGGACAATGTTAAGTTTAAGTACCAATACTATAGTGATAGCATAAATATTAGTGATATCATAATGTTAAATTTAAATGAATAACCACAATCAAAATATAGTTAGAACATTGGGCTAACATGGTTCTCCGGAGATGATTTGACACAAAGCACGATATCCTCTACTTGACATAGCCACACTAGTAATTCATGTTTCATAACTCATCCCATCCGTCCAACTAAGAAGACTGCAGCATTCTCGAATCCCTTTTGATTTTCAACACAAGTTACGGTCCAACATGCTGATCGAATCTAACAAGCCCACGAAATGCCTTCGCATGGTGCTGGGCATTACATTCATTATCCATTCACATACCCATGCAACATACCATCATACTTCATGACTTATTGCATTGATGCACAAAACATCTCACGACTTGCTGCATTTGATGCAACAAACGTTTTACGGTCCTACTCGGCAACATCACAAAAATCATGGAACACATGTAACAAAACACACATTTATCTAGACTTATTGTATGGAACGTCCTATATAGCATTGAGTAGAGTCAAAAGTCATGCAATCGAGGAAAGTAAATTAGAATTGATATGAAACAAAAGTTCGAAAAAAATGAACTGAAAGCTCTGATACCACTTGTCACGCCCCGACCCGTGAAATCATTCGTCCTCGTAGCAATTTTCGCTGAATCGATCATCCTCGCTGGGATTTGATACTGTACGAGTCTGGAGTTGCACTCGTACAAGGCAAGACGATAAACCTTCAAATGGTTATCTCAAATTTAACAATATTACAACAAAATAAATAGAGATAAATCGTTGTATACAAAACAAAATATTTTATTGATGATAAAGCAGATTACAAAGGCACTGATTAGCTAGATGAATATGTCAAATTGGCTTACAACACTCATGATCTCTCTAACTCACAAATGATCTCGTCGTTTCATACATCATGTCTTCTATAGCAAATCAAACCATCCTCGGCTGAACATCTTCATGTTGCACGCCGAGCTCCAACGGCTCAGCACCATCGAGCAAGTATCTCAATATTCTTATGTGCCTTGATATCTGAAATGTGCCCACAACGTGGGTCAGTACATAACATGTACTGGTGAGCGGGGAGACCCACTCGCCTAAACTGACACTAGGTAACTATGTGAAGCATACATTTTACTAGTGATCTTTCTATTTTGCCCTAAGGTCAATTTCATGGAATATTATGAAAGTAGTAAAAGCATGTGAGCATGTTAAACTTGAACCATAAACAAAGAAGTAAACATATTAAACATGTTGCTTTGCGGGGAATTCTTACCAACGACGTTGCACTCATCCTTGCATTGATGCAAGGTGACTGTTTATCGTCCTTCCATGTCATGTTAAAGATAGCATACTATAACATATGTACGAATTGAACCTAATATAACCAATGTATCCACCCTCGCGTTGACGCAAGGTGAATACGTACTGCCTCTGTATAAGACATAAGTTAGCATGCTGATCATCTACATGAAGGTCATTGGAATTTTGAGCCATAATGGACTATATCTCGTGGTAAGACGATGAACACTTCGCGCTAGGGTTGCTAGCCCTTACCGAAGGTCCTAAATCATGCGGTATTGTGATGCATCATTTCAACAGTAGGTCGCAAACCTTCTGAATGAAATGTCCCATAATACCATTGTGCTCTGAAGCACGATAATTTTCTCCTAGGCCGAACGGTCCCGGTGCCCCAGTTAACTCGTTCGAGGAAAGCGAACCCGTGCAAAGGTTATCCAAGTCCGTGACCATGCCAATGCATAAACATCTCGAAACGAAGACAAGAAACATATCTACTCTCAACAGACTATCATCTCGTATTATTACTACATACCGATCAGTGTTTTGAATGGCGCCCCGCAGGCCCCAACATACTAAGGTACCGTGCCACATCCGATAAATTCGTGGGCACCATAACCCTTCCGATGGTTCCGTGTGTACCATGTCCCTTCCAACAGTTCTATGACATTTGTGCCACAACTGCTCACTTCACTGACGAAGCATAACCTTCTCATATCTACATATCCGTGGCATTGCGCCACATCTGCCCACTTCGTGTACGAAGCCATACCACATAATTCTCGTGCACTGATGCACGCTTCGACACAGTTATTCAATGTTCTAAGACTTAATGTTTAATGTTCTCCAATTCTTGCGCTCGATGCACGTTTCAATACCGTACTTCAATGTTCTAACACGAATAGTGCATTTGATGCACATTCCGATATGGCTATTCAATGTTCAGCAACTCATGCACTTGTGCATGCTTCGATGTAGTTATTCGATGTCCTACTATGACTCATGCATTCGATGCATGCTACGCTTCAATTGTTCAATGTTCAATGTTCAGTGTTCAATATTCAATGTTTTACGATAAATATTCTATACTTAGTGTTCAACAAACGTTACGACTTCTATGTATCTAAGCCACACACATGGAATCCATGAAGTTATAAGCACACCAGATACATTTTGTTAGGCATGAAGGAGTAAGAAAGAAGGGTCAGAGTCCACCCACCTTCATCATTTTGCCTATCGCTCGCCAAGCCGATACAGCTCGCCACCTAAACTTCGTTGCTCGACCATCTCGTTTGATCTAACCATACGAGCACTTCTCGCTCATTGAACTAACCAACTGATTCAATCTATTGTACCCACGCCTCAGCTCATCGCGAGGCGATACTCTGATCACAAGGATCTCCGTACGTTACTTGCACATGAAACCAAACCAAATAAATACCTCTTTTAAATTGATTTACTACTTTCTTGAATCAAATTTATACCTCTTTGAATCAATTAACTTAGCATCATGCCCCATGCGGTGTGGGGCATTACATGTTCAAAAGGACAAAGCGCTCCGCAGAGAGATACTTACGGAGGACCATTATGCAAGATATGTATTGCATTATTGCAGTACAAAAATGTACAAGGATCTGTACACAACGTTCTGGTGGCTCGGTATGAAAAGAGATGTGGTCCTCTTCGTTTCAAAGTATTTGACATGTCAGCGTGTGAAAAAAGGACTCCAGAAGCCAGGCGGGGAGATACAGAACCTCGCCATTCCAGAATGGAAACGGTAGCACATTTCCATGCATTTTATTTTGGGTTTGCCAGAGATATCGCGATGAAACGATGCGATCTGGGTCATCGTGGATAGATTAACCAAGTTAGCTGTCACGACCCGCTCCCGAATAATCGGACACGAGTTGGACACGCCCAACCTACAATGGACGACGCAACGCAGTAAGCTGTACAATACTAAGGAAAACTCCAAGGTACAGGGTAATATAACCATCCACAGCATCTATAAACTTTTTAGAAAATATCACCACATCCACCAAGTCATTTTTAGTACAAAGTCATCCGAAGACAAATCCGGTAGAATAAAAATATACAATGATGAAATCCAAAATACAATGTCCAGAAATGAAATCTAAACAATGAACTAAATCTTGCAGTTCCAATGATATCACCGTGCTCCATGTGGCCTCAAGCTCGCTTGCAACATATCCTGTCAGGAAAAGAGCAAAGTTCAACCCCTACAAGAAACAATATACAATGTAATCTGAAAAACAGAATACAAGGTAAAACCAGAATACGAGAACTGAAAATAAAACTATGGTACCAGAAGTGGAATGCAAAACTGAAGTACAATAATAAAAAAAATAGACACGACAATCAATATGCAAAGACAATGAACACAACAATCAATGAACAAGATAATGAACACGACAATCAATACAAGTGTGACCTTCGAAATATTAACCTAATGTGTGACCGGCTAAGGACCACAATCGACAATCAATCCACAATCAATCAATTCTACAAGGTTAGGCTTAATCGTGCGTGAGGTGTACAATTAGGCTATTCACAATACCTAGGTTGGGTGTGGTCACACACTAGTCAATATTTTCCCTAATACCGCAATTAACAATGACTCATAATATAATGCAGTCGTGTGTAACACGTGTCCAATATGAGAACATGGCACATGAATGTAAAACAGAATAACAAAGTAAAAGCTCGAGTCGGTGTACTTGCCTTGCCTTGGTTGCACGAGAGTAGTACTGCATGAATGTGTATGATCACCTGATTTTAATGTACAAATTTGTTAAGTTCTAAAAATGTCAATTGGCTAATATTGTTTTAACAAGTTAACTATTCACTAAATAATTTATCTATTTCAGCATTAAGCTAATTATATGTATAAATAGCTAACTATATATTTAGAATATATATATTAGCTTTGATAAAATAAATACTAGTAAAATAGTTAGCTAAGTTTTAACCAAAATCCTTTATTCAATAATATTTAAAAATATATTTGGAAGCTACTATTTAGGAGATAATGGATATAGTATTCTAATTAATACCGGCAATATTTAAATATGGTAAAACATTACTAAAACATTTGCTATTATAAAATTTACTAATCATGTGGTTATTATTTATTTATAATTGTTACTCAAGATAAAAATAATAACAATAATAGTAATAATGCTACTAATACAATAATAACCAGCCCAACACTGACCAGTAAACCCTATCATTTAATCATCAGCTACACTCCAATCCTATCATTAATTTCTCCTAATCCCAAAACTCACTTAGGTCAGCCCATACACTCTTTCTAATTTTCCTGCTTCAAATACTTAAACCCTAGCCCAACAAACTAGCCAAGCTACAAACTGGCCCAAACCAATTTCTGCATACTAACAGACTTTATTGCTCCTACTGTTGCCTTAACTATTTATCTCTAATTCTTGGGTCAGCCCGACCTATATGAGCCCAAAACTCTGATCTAACTAACTATTGATGTCACTGTCATGTTATCATTCTGCTCCTTCAGCTATTGAAAGATAATGGCCAATAATTAAGCCACATAAATTCCTCACATAAAACAGACACACATACACAACCAAAGGACTTGGTGTCACGTCCCGCTTCTGTAGGAGCGATCGTCCTCGCTAAGGCGTGATGCCGTACGAGCCTAGATTGCGCTCGTGCAAGACGGGTTCCATAACGGCCGATTACAGCGGCTGCGACAAGGTCGTCGCACAAAAATCCCATGCAGAGACATTAAATATGCTAGCAAAAATTTAGAACAAAATACAAGTTATTCAAAAGATGCATTTTATTGATATTGAAACAAGGATTAAAATGGGGTGCAAGGCCAAGATTATAAGTCACTCAAGCTCACTCATCTCACATTACAAGTCACTCATCTCTCTCTCATCTCTCAATACAAGTCTTGAACCAGTGGATGCTTCGAAAGGTGATGTCCATACATTATGTCCCGTATAAGTCTTGACTCCACGCGACCGCATGCCTCAAATAGCCAAGGAACTTCATGCTTCGACGCATCCAAGCGAGCTCCGCACCATAATCTTCTACCTGTGCCTGTACATAAAAACTATGTGGGTGTCAGTACTCAACTGTACTGGTGGAATGAGCTCCTCGCCCACCCATACAAAATCGAACGTTTGATTTACTTTGTGCAACATAGTCCCTTCTTATCAATTGTCTTTCTAGTCTTGTCTTAGGATCAGTGTTAGGACAGACGCCTTGGCCTATTTCGTGTCTCAAGACCATCTCGTACTTGTAACAACAACGTTAGCCCATACCTTGCCTCTAGAGCCTTCTCGTGCCAACAACGTTAACCTATCAAGTCGTGCTTGTCTTTCGGCCCAAAATTAGAGACGCAACTACACGATAAGACTCGATTTTCATGTGACCGTGCTACCTCCTTTATTGTGTCGTGCCTCGTAATTTAGTAAGACTTAACCGTATAGCTGCCTCGCGGCCCTTGCTACTTTGATCACCAACTGAACCAATCGAGACTTGTGAACTTAGTGTCACTTAACCAACTTTGCCTTGCGGCGATTCCTGACTTAAACCCGAGACGACTCAATCCAACTTGTGCAACTCTATGCCAACATCTTAAGACTCGACGCCACAACTCGTGCCGAAATACGACGCCTATGTTGATGCCAAATCTTAGGCCCAAACATTCTTCCAAAATGTACACACATTCAACTCGACACATTCCAAAGGCATACACGCGGATAGTTGCTATTTTGCCAACATCTATATGAACTTAGTCACTAGCATAATAAGCTATCCTGGACATATAGTTTTGTTAATCGGGGTCCTTTCAACGCAAGTAGCTAGCTCCATTGCAAGTCCCCGCTTAACCTGTGCTAAAACCTTATGCACGACTATACCCTGTTTCCTTCTAGGCCGAGTTGGTCCTATAGCCCCGGGTTGTCGCTCGAGGAACCATCGCCTTTGTCGACAAGTTGTCCATGACCATGCAAGACTCGACTCAAACTAACGTCTCACACAGTCATCCTTCTTTCAGTGTTACCATCTCTTTCAAAACTAAGTTCAAGACTTCTATCCTTGAGACCCCTCGACGACCCATGGTCGTGAGCATTCTTTCCATGTCACCCTATCATTTTATTCAACTCATGAATGCCTATTTGATAATCCTTTCTCCAAAACTCACTTTGAATCAATTGTGGTCCTTGCCTTAAACACTAAGTTCGTGCATCATGCCTTAAGCCAACTGTGCTTTATGTGACACTCCTGCCCAAGTCGACAGGCCTTGAGATCGTGGGACTATTTAACTTGACAAACCGCAAAAAGAGCGGGACAGTACTTGGAATGTCTTAGGTCGACCGACATAACTTTGCCTAACTTAATCAAACCTACAACTTAACCCGAAGGACGAGCAAAGGCTATGCCAAGCCTTGCATAGGGGAAACGTGCATGCTCTATCGAGCATTTACGCGGGCGACGCCTATGACTTAGGCTAATTCCAACTTGGTGACAACTTAAGCAACTTTCTTCTTCCAAGCCACGGGACGAAGGGATGAGTGTCATTTTGAAAGCCCACGTACAACGATTCTAAGCCGACCGTGGGACCTTGTTCCTTTTCTAACTCAATTGACACGACTTGGGATTATTTCCTTAGCTATGTGGATTCGTCTATTTTATTATCAAGCCTACTTGTGCATTTGAAAACATGCGATTTATTATGTGAAGGCTAAGATAAGGCAAGTTCACCGAAACTACCCCACCTGAGCGAGGAGTCGCATCGACCGAGCGGGCCTTCAAGTCGCCGTTGCATGCTAAGTCCAAACGCCGTCGGCATTTCGATTTCTCCGATTGACTGAGCGGGATGGGGCACTACACTTAGCCTCTCAACATTTGAAGAGTCAAGCTGGTTGACACATTAAGTGGCTCTTCGGTTTTCGAAGAATCAAGTCAGACACACATAGTCGGAAGAAAATAAGTGAAGACAAAGAGAGTTCTCTCTCCACTCTATTCTCATTATTCTCTCAGCCTAACATACAAAAGAAAACCATGCCCCAAGCTCCAATCATCGTCTTCATCTTTGTCATGCCCCAGAACCAGAATACTGGAGAGCGGGGGACAGACACAGCCAGCTACGTACATTGAGGTATAATCTACCTCGATATACGGTCACGGTTGTCTAAATGTATGAGGGTTTATCTACAAGCCAACAGTCTCTTATGGTCATGAACAAGCCTAGTATCTCAATCTCAAGCAAGTAAGTAAATGTTACAAGATGTTAGATTATCAGACATACAAAGTAAGGCATACTAAATATTACATATTCAGATGATTATGAAGCTAGTCATACAAAATGTGAAGACTAGCAAGAGTTTCAGTCATACATGATCAACCCTAGGATTTGTCAATCATGTTACAGCCCGTAGGCAGACAGTAAGTAAAGTTGCAAACGAGCTAACACTTGCTCGGGGCTAAACGCCTCAAATTAATATTTTTATAATAGAGTAGGAGAGCAAAATAAGAATCCACTCGTTGCCAGAGTTGCGTCTAGTGGTCACCATCTGGCTAGAAGGCTGGAGGATCCTCGAGTCCTACTCTGAAATCTGGCCATACAAAACCAGCTGGGTCAGTCCCCAGAAGAGCAAGTGCCACAAGGGAGGCTTCACTTAAGAACTAAAACCAGCATATTAGCACATGGGAGCATAAATGGTAATAAAAGACATGGGTTAGAGAAAACAAGGTGATAAACGATAAGACAACTAAGGGACTATTCCGGTAGCCAAGTTATAACTCGTAAACCAAACAAGGACCGGTGTTGTAACCCTTCACCTGAACAGAGCTTAGTCTCTAACCAATTATCGACAAGAGTAAAGCATAAGCAAGCATGTGCTGAAGTAATTATAGACTGGCATCGATTAGACAAGACTAGACTGGACTACATCCATCATTCACGGACAATCAAAGAGAACGGCTTGATACTTTAACTAACTAGGGTTATCACAAACCTAGTTACGATCAAGATGCAATAAGATGTCCCCGCAGTCACAAGCCCTGCAGCTATCCAAGTTATCCGGGCGAGGTTCATTTAAGAGTTATCAAGAATTATTTGTAACTCCTCTTCTTGGAAAATTTTGAAATATTTTTATTATTTATTTGATTTAAATGATGATTTTAGATTTTTATAAGTAATTATTTAGTTAATTATTACGGTAAATGAGTTTAGCCATGGTTGAGTTTTGAAGTACAAGGTGATTAGAAATCGTGGCGCGGATAATGCAATGGCGTGCTTTGACTAGTGTATTAGCCCTGGTAGGCAAGGCCGAGCCATAGTGACATCATAACTAGAAAAATCAGGCCAATTTGCGACTTAACCCTTACCGAAGATTTTATTTATTATTTAATTGTATTATTGATTTTTAGGGAACCCGGTTGTACTGAACCAGTCCAGATTGGGCCCAAGTCAAATCCAAGCCCATGTAGGCATGTAGTGGGACCAAATACGGCCTTGTAGACATGTTTGATAAATGTAAATATTTTTGTATATATTTTTAGGAATTGAAAATTATTTTCTAAATATTTGTTATAGGTAGATTATAGGTATTATTATTATTAAATAGTGTTTTATAAAATTTGTATGATCTTCTGGAGCCAGATAGGTAGTGTGCATGTTATATCCATCAAAAACCACTATTGGGCTATTTTAATTGTTATTATGATTATTATTATCATTAATATTACTTTGTTGTAATTAAATGATAACGATTTATATTTATTAAATCATTTATTATATAAATGATATGTGTATATATATTTCTATAAATAAGACATTATACTATGAATATATATTATTAATATTTTTGGCTAACTGAGTATTTAATGATATGCATATACGAGGTGTATAGATATGGATGTGTATATATACATATATATAATGATAATATTTTGATATAAATATTCTCGAAGTGTCATAGCATTTTATTAAAAATATTTTCTAGTTTATTTAAAATTTGGAAGTAGTGTCATAGCATTTTATTAAAATATTTTCTAGTTTATTTAAAATTTGGAAGTACATGTGTGTATATATATATATTAATATATATATATATATATATATATATATATATTATATATATATATATATATATACATATATATAATATAATAATAGATGGCAGGGCTTGGGTTTGCTTCATCTGGAAGGAGCCCCTCCACTCCTCGAGAACCCCTACCACCCCCCTTGCCCCCGGCAGGTGGCCGGCCGCTCCTGGGCGACCCCCCGCCGCCGTGAGACCCCTTCCCCTCTTGGCCTCCCCTGTCTCTTCGGTCGGTCGGGCCTCCCCCGGCCGCTCCTTCCGCGAGTCCTCCTCCCGGCCGGCGTCTGCCCGACATGCGGCAGCCCCTCCTCCTTCCTCTCCCACACTCGTCGCAGCCACCGCCCTGGGCGTCGTAGGCGTCATCGCGCTCCGGGCCAGCGAGCGTCCCCGACTCCATCCCTCCACGGCCCCCCGTTTGGCACCCTCGTCGCCAAGCGCGCTCAGCTGCCTCTCTCCGCGCTCCCCGACTTCTCTGTCCGTCGTCTCAGCCGTTGCGCCGCCCCCACTCCCGACGGCGGCTCCATCTTCCGTCCCCCTTTCCCTGAGGCGGCCCTCTAAGCCTTTGGCAGCGGCTGCCTCGGTGCCTCCTCTTTCCTCTCTCATCCTCTTCTTGGCTCCTCCCACGCCCTTGCGCCGCCCCGCCCGGCGCCCCTCCTCGGTCCTCCGCCAGAGTTTCTTCTCGCTCCCCCTCCTGCTCTAGCCGCTCCTCCCCCAGTGCCACTTCCCGCCCCCTCGCCCCGACGTCCCCCTTCTGCTTCACCCCCGACGCGCCTCCTCTCCCCCCCGGCGTTCCATTCCAGTGGCCGCCGTTCTCCTTCCCGTTCGGTCGACCTCCCGGCGCTTTCTTCCCGCATGCCGTTTCCTACGCCTCTGCATCGGTCTCACTCTAGGCCCCCCTCTCACGTCCTCCCGACGTCCTCCCCGACCGTTCCCTTCCGCCTTGCCTCCCGCCTTGGAGTCGGCGTTCCTTCCGTCGCGCCCCACTCTCTGCATTAGAACTAGATCCCCTCTCCTCTCCCTCGGCTGTCCCTATCGGCCTCTCCGGTCCCCGGCGGTTCGGTCTCCCTGCTGCTCGTCGTGGTGCCGCTGGGTAGTTGCCCTCCCCCCTTGACGTAACGGCCCCCCACGTCTCTTCCTCCCCCCTGTTAGGTACGTGACCTCCGGGTCGCCTCTGGCCCCTCCATGGCGCGCCACCCGCCTTACTCCCGCGGGGTCGAGCCTTCCCATCCCTTCCGGTGCCCCCTCGCCGTAATCCCCTCGCAGTGGTGGAGCCCCCTCTCCGGCGTCGCCACCTCCTTCTCGCACTGCCTGCCTCGG
>JANAVB010005989.1:0-39983 GCA_029216955.1 Iris pallida
ATTAGAAGAAATAGGCTCGGGCATGAAGGGCATTGTCTAGGTAACTGAAGAAGAGAACAAGTATAGGGCCATATTAGTTGATAACTACTATGGTGAAGTGAAGTGGGAGTGTGGCCTTGGCCTTAGGTTATTGTGATTGGATTAGTTGAGAGGGGAAAATATGAAAAGTGAAATAAAAAAAAGAAAGGGACAGGGGAAGGCCATAGGCTACCTGCACATTGTGTATCTATCTATCTATCTATCTAATCTATCTATCTATCTATCTATCTATCTATATATCTATCTATCTATCTATCTATCTATGTCTTTGTATCAGTCCTGGAATACATAAGTACACGTGAAACACCTAAGTGTATATTGTAGTACCTAGAGTGTGCAGCCAAGACATATATCAAGATACTAGATATATAAGTAAGTGGTAGCTAGGTATCGCCAAGCATTTCTTGGAAAGTGCTAGCTTGGACCTCCGAGGTCAAGTTTTCCTTGTGGGCTCACAAGGAACACATAACTACAGAGATATCATAATCACTTATGTTAAGTGTCTATGTTAGCATGAAATCAAGTGTTCATTTGAGCCCTTATCTAGAAATTAAATTTACTTATGCAAGCCTTTTTGGGCTATCAGAGTTCTAGATTTTTTCAAAAATCTAGTATAATGCTAATTTCCTCAAAAGGCTTGTATAAGTAGGAGTGTATAGAGTGAGCATCCTAGTAGTATATCGTAGTACCTAGAGTGTATAGAGTGAGTATCCTAGAGTGTATAGAGTGAGTACCTAGATTGTATATCGTAGTACCAAGAGTGCATAGAGTGATTATCCTAGTAGTATATAGGATATTTTAGAAATTGGGTAATTATCAAGGTAAGTTTGGGGTTTAATTGAAAGTATCTAGAGTGTATCCTCCCTACTTCCCTTCTTCTCATTTAGGTCATGTGGCCTCATATTCCACATCTTATGATATCCACCTCAACCAAAGCCTAGAGAAGTGTAAAAATATTAATATTAACCAAGGTTCACAGTATCGGTATCAGAATCGGTATCATTTACGGTTGATACCATGAATCTCATTGCTTCCTATACTTGAGCAAAATGTTAAACCAAACGTGAAGCAGAGCTTTATATTCAAAATATTAGAAGTAAAAAGATTTCGATTGGTGGTAGGACAAGCCAGAATCCTTTGACGAAGAATCCTGGCTCGCCCCACCATAAATCCTTTGACGGAGAATCCTCCGTCAAAGGATTCTGGCTTGTCCTACCACCAATCAAAAACTTTTTACTTCTGATACCGAAACTGATACTATGAACCTTGGTTAATGTTAATATTTTTAAACTTTTCTAGGCTTCGGTTGAGGTGGATATCATATGATATGGAATAGGAGGATGAGAGAGTCGAATGAGAAGCAGGAAGTAGAGAGGGGCCAGAGAGGGGGCCTTTTTGTTGAACACGTGACGACACTCATTTAATAATCATGTGTCTATGTATCCATTTGAAATATATTCGAATAATGTGTATCTATCTTTGGAGAATTATTGTCAAATGGATATGAATTACTATCTACGACATTGTTCATAGATATACAATCATCATCCTGATGACATGTACGGTGTGTGGGATGAATTTATAAACGAGGTGGAGCAATTCCTACAGTTCGCCAAGGCGTTCCCTCAGTACATGGACTGTATCAAAATTAAGTATCCATGTGTGAGATGTCGCAACATGAAATATCATCCAGAAGTGGACGACATATTATTTGTACTCGAAAGATTTCATGCCGAATTACTATCAGTTAACCTTACACGGAGAACTTGTGCCTTTAGCATCGGAGCTGGAGCCTAACTTGCCGTATATGGATGTCCATGACCATTGGTTACGACGAAGGGTGGGTGAACATAGTTTTTGACGCAACAGGGCCTAGTTTCGATCCGGACAATCATGATGTGGCTGAGGAGGCATCGAATGTCGATGCAGCAAAGTTCAAGGAGTTGCTGGAGAATGCAAGGACTCCTTTGTATCCTGGTTGTGAGGATCATTCACCGTTGGAGGTGGTTACATGACTGCTGAGCATCAAGTCTGATTTCAACATGTCTCAAGAATGCTATAACTGAATCATCGAGTTAATTATAGAGATCTTGTCGGAGGGTGCAAAGTTACCTATAGACTTCTATCGGTCTAAGAGGATGGTAAGATCTCTCTGGATGGGATACGAGAAAATGATGTATGTCGCAACAGATGCATGTTGTACTACAAAGACGACAAAGATAAAGATGCGTGCAGATTTTGTGGTGCTGATCGGTACAAGGCAACAAGTTCAAGTAGGACTCCCGGTACAAGGAAGCCGATCGATTCGATACACTACTTACCTTTGACGCTGCGATTGCAGACGTTGTTTATGGTGAAGGAGACTGCCAAGAACATGAGTTGGCACAGGGAAAAGATCGATGGAGTTTTGGATCATCCATCCGATGGAGAAGCATCGAAGCACTTGATTGAGAGTTTCCAGATTTTGCTTCTTATCTACGTAATATAAGATTGGGGCTATCTTCTGACGGTTTTACCCCATTCAGACTTTCAGGTTCCCAATATTCGTGTTGGCCAGTGATTGTCACTCTGTACAACCTACCGTCGTAGATGTGTATGAAGACACCTTACATGTTCATAACTGTTATCATTCTTGGTCTGAACAATCTAAAGAGGAATATCGATGTGTACTTACAACCGTTGATAGATGAATTGAATCAGTTGTGGAAAGTAGGCGCCAATACGTATGATGTTTCTAGAAAAAAGAACTTTCAGATGAGGGTCGCACTTATGTGGACCATTAACGACTTTTTGACCTATGGAATGTTATTTAGATGGAACACTCACGGTCGTCTCTCATGTCCGTATTGCATGGACCGCACGAAGGCTTACCGTTTGAAACATGAAGGAAAATTGTACTTCTTCGATTATCATCGACAGTTCCTACCGAAGGACAATCCGTTCCGGAGGAACATGAATGCTTTTCTTGCCGGTTGTGTAGAAGGCCAATCCACCGCCAAGGTGGACTAGAGATACGATATAGGAGGAGGTCAAGGATTTTTTAAGTGCTATCGAAGAGCCTATAAAAGGATACAAGTGTGATGAATTTGGTCGCACTCATAATTGGACAAAAAAAGTATATTCTAAGACCTGCCGTATTGGAGCACCAATCTGATCAGACATAACTTTGATTCATGCATATTGAGAAAATGTGTTTGACAATATAATTAATATTGTGATGGACGTAAAAGAAAGACGAAAGACAATCCCAAGCCAGGTTGGACATGAAAGAAATATGCAGACGTCCTGCGTTGCATTTGATAAAGGAAGGCAATGGAAGTATAAGCAGCCTAAGGCAATTTTCTTTCTAGACAGGAAGAATAAATAAAGAATTTGTAGGTGGATTCAGGGCCTAAAATTTCCTGACGGGTACGTGTTGAATTTAAGAAGATGCATCGACCTGAATTAGAAGAAACTGATGGGTATGAAGAGCTACGACTGTCACGTATTTATGGAGAGGTTAATTCTGATCGATTTTTGAGAATTAATGTCGTCGGTCGTTTGGGATCCGTTGACGGAGCTGAGCATATTCTTCAGAGATCTTTGTTCTACTAAGTTGCTTGTCGATCGTCAAAAAATAAGAGAATGACATTGCGGTAACACTATGCAGCTTGAGAGGGTGTTCCCTTCTGGGTTCTTCGACTCTATAGAGCATTTGTCAATTCATATTTCCTACGAGGCACGTGTTGGTGGGCCAGTCGGTTATCGATGGATGTACCCATTTGAGCGACATTTGAACCACCTAAAGAGAAAGATAAAAAACAAGGCTTGGCTCGAGGGTTCTATTTGTGAAGCCTATGTTCTCGAGGAGAATAAAAACTTCTGCTCGATGTATTTCAAGCCACATGTTGCTACTAATAGAATAAGAGCTCCGAGAAATGACGATGGATATCTTGAATCTAATGATGCAATAATGAAGGTCTTTAATGCTTTCGGAAAGCCTTCGGGAAAAATTAAGAAAGATATTTGAATGACGAGGAACTAGGGGCTACTCAGTTATATATATTACTCAACTACGACGAGGATAAAGTGGAGAAGCTCGAGGGATAAGTAACTAATACGTCCACATTTATGTCATCTATGCATGTAATTGTATCCAATATTGCTATTACAGTAATTGGCCGATGTGTTGTTATTTTTAGCACATTTAATGATGAGGTGAGGTCGAGTAGACAGTACATAACGATGAAGAACTAGAAAGAAAATGAGACGTCATTTTCCTTTATGGTTGAGTGCATATGTAAGATGCTCAGTAATTAGTTTGTGTATATGCACTTTACACAGTAATTAATGTAACGCTGAATTTAATTTCTTATCTTGTAGTATTTAGGTCGATCGTCCGGATGCAACACTAGAGAATGAGTCTATTAGAACTCTAGCTAAGGGGCCAATTTATTCTGTCAAAATTTGGCCAAGTTATTATGTGAATGGGTTTTGTTTCAAGTCAACAAATGCTCCGATCAGAGAGAATTTTTCGATATTGATTCGACCAAAATAGTTGTTTGTGTATCAGATCTACAAACTACAAAGATGTCGATCTGGGAAATGATTTATATGGCATCATATTGGAGATTATGGAGTTGACATATAACTACGGCATAGAGCTGGCCAAGATCATGTTGTTCAAGTGTGATTGGTTCGATCCTATCCAAGATCAAGGTTAGAAAATTGACAAGCATGGTCTTGTGGATATTAACTACAGCGTCGATGTCAAGGATACGAACCATTTGTCCTAGAAAGTCAGGCTCAACTCGTTTACTTCACTACTTATCCTAGACAGAAAACAACTAGGTTGGACTGGTGGGTAGTATGCAAGACTAAAGCCATAAATACCTACGATGTTGACAAAATAGCTTATCGGAAGGACGAGCTACCCATCGTAACAAATACAGTTGACGTGGACACAACGGAAGTTCCATATATACATCTAATTGTGTAGAAGAGATAGAAGTATCCGAAGAGGAAAACAAAGTAGGTGAAAGCAAAAATGAGTAGGAAGAGGAAGATGAGGGCACGGAGAACGAAGAATATGAATTTTTAGAAGATGATTGAAAAGAAAATAAAATATAAAATATGTTTAACAACTAATTAATTTCCATGCAACAATTATTTAGACTTGTGAAATATACTATCATTTTATTTAACCCCTATTTAATCTCTATAGTTCCATCATTCTTACCAAATGGCAGCCATGACCCGAGCACGTCACTTGAGAGAGGCACAACTGGCTGCTGAGGAAGTGCTTCCTCCTACTACTGAGGAGGTGGTACCTAAAGCAGAGATCATGGTTAAGGAAGAAGTGCTTCCTCATACTATTAAGGAGGATGTGATTCCTAAAGTCGAGGTCGCTGTGAAGGAGGAAGTAGCACCCGAAGGCAGTTACACCGGGAGTTCCAATCATCCAGCTCCTATAGATATTAATCTTGTTGGCATGGACCCTTTTTATGCACGGTGGCTGAGGAGTTCTTTCTGCCCAGTGTAGAGGGTAGATATATGATATGACTTTTAATGATTTATTTTCGGTAGACTTATTTAGACTTGGATGTTTCTGGATCTTTCTGGTAGATTTATATGATGACTTATGTAGACTTGGATGTTTCTGGATGTTTTGGATGTTTCTGGATGATTTCTAGACATTGATGTTTCTTGATGTTATTACCTAGACATGGATGTTTTTGTTATATGTTAAATGCATGGTTATTATCTACAAATTCAACGGAGGGTTGCTCCGGGTCTATTTTTTTATAAACTGTAATATGCTATATGCATATTTGATTTAGAATATATATTATATTTCTTGCAGATATCTATTTTTTAATCAGGTATGGTCGGACGAAGAGGACCACACCTAGTGGATCCCGTACCGGTAGAGGTTTTACCGGTAGAGGAGCATCCCGTGGTGGTAGAGGTTCCACCGGTGAACAGAGTGGTACTCTGGATGATGGTTCGACCCTCGTCCCCTAGTACTCCAATGTACCAACCACTCAGATCTCTGAACGGATCGACAATACGTGGCAGTACTCCTGGGACGATAGTTTCAGACCTGATCATATCTCGTCTAACATTCCTGCTGCGGACGACACTATAGAGATGGAGGAGCGGGTGGAGGAGGTTGCACATACGCCTATTCCATATGATTCGAGTGATCCCCCATGCGCCCCTCCGGACGAGACGAGGATGGAGATTTGGTCCGACAGGCCTACAAACTAAGTTAATTAGTTAACATTTATTTATACTTATATATATTCATGAATTTAATTATCATTGTGTAGATATCGTCTCCTTCAGTTCAGAGGGCATTGAGGCTATTTTTGAGGTCTAACTACGGGGGGCCCTTGGAACAACGACTCGGATGCCTCGGACGAGAGGAAGGCATTCTTGTTTACCCACTTTAAGGTAACTAAAGTATATTGCTTTCAGTATAAATCATCTTTCATATATGTATATTATATAACTAACTAATTTAATTCTTGTAAAATATATTTTTATCCACCATACTGGGCTGAGATGATCAAGAAGCAATTTCCTGCCATTGCTGCCATGTTGATCTGGGATGTGATCGACGACCAGAAGGCTTGAGACGACTCCAAAAAACTGATCCAAGGTTGAATCACGCCCGAGCAGTGCCCTACGATGAAAGCTAGATTCGACGCTCCTAAGTACAAGGAACGGTCGGAGAAGGCAAAGGCGGCTAGGACGAGGGCAAGGAAGTGGTGTGGTGGCTCGTCCCATGACGAAAAATTTTCGTCATCAGGTATGTGTTTTACTATAATATATTATTTAATAAAAGTAGGAATAAAATGTTTAATTTCAATGACAAACAAATTATTATAACAGATAAAGAGGGGTGAGGACGCCAATATGGTGACCGTCTTCCTGGCCACCCATCGGAAGGATAGAAAGCTCATCGATGATCGGGCCACGCAGAGCTATGTAACTTTACGTTTCACTAAGTTTCGTATAACTTAAGAAATATGTAATATATCCATAGACGTGGAACAACTAGGTTGGTAGCAAATATTATGCTTATCGAGATACATACTTTTCTAGGATGAGTATCGTAGGCTAAAGCGTGAGATGACTAGTGCATCTGCGGAGGGAGGGCCTGGTACTTCCTCGCAGCCCCCTTCGCTTCGGACATTGGACAAGTTCTGGATGACCGCCATTGGTGGTCTTTAGAGAGGTACGTACTACTGTACGGGATCCTATGGCGCCCTTGTGGCGATACAGTCATCCAGGGCCCCATCTGCCAGTACGTATTCCCCACAACCCTCATAGGAGTCGGTCCGAGTGGAGGAACTCCATTGCCAGCTTACTGAGCTGCGTGATGAGCTATTACGGAGGATTATGGAGCATCAGATAGACGATGCGACGCTCACAAAATGATTTGATATGCTCGAGCACACCATTAGGGAGACGGGCGAGAGGATGGATCATGCCATTTAGACGGTACAGAAGAGGGCGGATCTTGCCGTCCACGTGTTGCAGGGGTCGCAGGTGGACATTAGCAATCAGGTTTCGAGGCTGGCGGCTGTTATGTATTCCACCAACTCCAGACCGCTAGCCATAGAGCAGACACTTCCTGGTCGTGCGTCGGCATCCATGCTGACTGTAGCGGTTCTACTTCCTCCTCTTTTTTCTACTGCTGAGTCGTCACCGGTGCTGCTGACCCCGGAGCAGTAGGTTCATGGTGTCCCAGATGCAGCGACTGCCTCCTCCTCATCCTGACCAGGCTTAGTCCTTTATTTGACTTATTTTCATTTGTTGTGTTGTTGACCCATTGTTGGGTATTTATCTATTTATTTTATACATATAGTGATCGTTTGTGTTATGTTGAACATTATTGGACAAACACTTTTTGTAGTCGTTTGGAAGTGGATTTTTATCCACCAGGCTATTTTCTGTATTTCTGATCATTGGATTCTATTTATTTGATTATTAGTAGTGCATTTTTATTATTTGTCTCTTTATTGGTTTACCGGTGTTGAGTATTCCACCGAAGGGGTCGACGAATCCAGCGAATTCTACGGAGGGTTGTCCCGGGTCTATTCTTTGCAAACTATCATTTTAAATGCAGGTATAATATTATACAATATATCTGTCATTGATATAAAAAGTATACAGATTCCTGATTTTTATTTTTTTTTAGAATTTAGCGACGTTTAGCGACGCCTAGTGACGCTTAGCGAAGTCAGCCTACGTCGCTAAGGTGTATCAGAATGTCGCTAACCTGAAAAAAGAACGATACAGAACGTGACTAAGGTGTATCAGAACGTCGTTACTATGCTGACGTGGAAAATTGGACATGTCAGCAACATAAGTAACACAACATCGCTAATAATGTCGCTACGTACGTATCGTGACGTCACTAGCCTGTAACGGGAACGTCACTGATTTTCGCAAGACGTCGCTAAAAAAGTGACGTGGCAAACCCAAATTGTCAGATTTAACGTCACTAAATATCGCGGATTGCATCGCTAAAGGCTAAACTGCTAGCGACAATTAGCAACAAATTATTATGTTGCTAGTTAGCAACGTCATGTCGCAAATGTTGCTAGTAGGATAAAGTGCTAGCGATGTTATGCATCGCAAACAGACGTCGCTATAGCGACGAACAACGACGTATTCTTTGTTAGCGACCATGTATTACACGACTAAGACATACGTGCTAAATACGTCGGTGAAAAGAGTTAGCGACATGTTTTTGATGTTTAGCGACGTCTCCTTCCGTCGCTAAATTGACTTATTCTAATAGTGAGTTAAGCGTATCTTCCGATACCTTAAAGTCACTTCTTCTGTCGGCTTATGGTATCCAAAAAACCACATCATTTGACCTAACCGGTTACTGATGATGATTCTGCTAGATGCAAAGCGGATAGAAAAAGTACTAGCGGCATGTGTCATTTTATAGGTAAGGTTCTAGTCTCTTGATTTAGCAAAAATTTTTTGTCACATTATCGATTATTGAGGCTGAATATATCACCGTAGGACGTTGTGCACAAGTTTTACGGATGAAGCAAACCTTAAAAGACTTTGGTTTACACTACACACATATACCCATTTTTGTAACAACACTAGCACTATCAATTTGAGTAAAAATCCTATATGTCACTCTCGTATTAAGCATATTGCGATTCGACATCATGTTCTTAGAGATCATCAAACAAATGGAGATATAAATCTAGAATACATAGACAGAGAATCAATTGGCTGACATCTTTACAAAACCTTTAGCGAAAGATCGATTCTATGATTACGTCGAGAATTAAGAATTTTATATGTCAGTAATATTAATTGATTTTATTTTATGAATTATTTTTCAATATGAAAAAACTATTTTTGAGACAAACCTACAAAAGGTCTGTCTGTCACCACGGCTAAGGCTAAAGCGAAACGGTACTTAAGCGTTCCCTTGTGAACCTCTGTTAGCTGGGACAGTACCCCTACAGCTAATCTGAGGTAGTCGCTGCGCAATGGCATTTAATTCGTATAATAATTTTAATTATATTAATTGAAATTTAAAATTACTAAACTTGGAATTAAATAATTAAAAAGGAATAAAGAATGTAAAAGTTGCATTTTTCTGTGCAAAATATCTCAAAATAGCCCCAGGTGAACTCGACACGAATTCATCCCGAGTTCGGCCTGAGTTAGGCTGACGTTGGGTATTTTAAAACAAAACTAAAGTAGTCCCCCTTTTTCTATTCATCTATCTCCTCCTCCTCCAAACGGACAGCTGCACAAAAAAGCTCGGAAATCCTAATTATTCTACCTTTGATACCTCTCAACTCTTTTAGAATTTTGCTTCCAAAATTTGGATTCAAGCATGGAATCTCCTCCTCTTCCATATACTTGATTTTGAGAAGGTATATTCTCTTCATTCTCTCTATTTCTAAATTTCAAATTTTTATAGAAATTTTATATTTTTCTATTAGAAATCATGCCTAAGATCCATAATCCATTCAAAAGAAAGAAGGCGGCCAGTGAAGGAGCCTCATCTTCGGAACCTATCCAAGGATCTCTCTTTTCGCCCATCCAAACGAACGATGGGGGCGTTCAATGAGTTTTACTTCAAAACTCTTGAACAATCATTATTGTGGTATGCAAAATTTTTAATTCGTAATATATGCCCTGAAGCACCGATAAAGTGGACGATTTTTCCGTATCACAAACCCTACTTCGAAACTTTGGGATTGCTCAAACTTGTTACACATTCTTTTCCATCGCCATAAATGAAATTCGGCTATTTTATTACAATTTTACTTTAGCCGATAATGATTATCTTGTTAAGAGCCGCGTCGTAGGCATAGATATTCAATTCAATGATCATGACTTAGCGAAGATCCTACAAATTCCAAATATAGGTGAGATGCTTGTCGATATCACTGACTTTGAATTTAATACGACCTTGAAAATTTTTAAGACTTAACTTTGTGCTCTTGAACCCATCCGTCCCATCAAGTTCAAAGCCATACACTTGAACTTGTTCTTTTATAAGTTGCACCGTATTATTTATTCCATTATTCTACCAAAATCTATTTCAAAAGATGATGTAACTAGTCTTGAAATAACTGTTCTATATCACATTCGCTATGCGATTCCATTTTCTGTCCCTAAGATAATTATCCAGATGATGGCTAGGTGTCGCAAGAGCAACAAGAATCTTCTTTACGATGATCCTTCCTGTCATCTTCCAGCACTTTGAGATTGACTTGTCCTCTTGTGCTCATGACTTCGAGCCCAAGCATCCTTAGCTCTCTCATCGCAGTGCATCTGTCTCTCCTGCTTCTCCTACTGTACCACCTCCTCCATGTCATACTAACCCTTTAACTTTTATGGGTCTTCATCATCATCTAGATGATATGCGACATTCTCAGCTGGATGAGCACAACTCTATACGAGCATTTGTTGCTGGTACATTGAGGGAACGTGAGCTCCGTGATGCAGTCAATTTCTGGCACTTGCAAACTCTTTTACGGATCTACATTTTGCCCAGACTGGTTCAGTATGCCAGTTCTTTTCTATGAGATCCAACTATTTCTGGCTACCGCTATGAGGACGAGGCGGTTCATTATTTCTTCGAGCCCGATAACGCATGTGATTGGTACCGTGGTTCTGGTGCTACTCTACACCCATCTCATGGAGCTAGCACTTCTGGGGTTGGTCCTTCTAGACATGGTGTTGCTTTTGACTATACTGACGATTTAGATGTTATTGCACTTGTGTAAATGTTATCTTATTTAAACTATGTCTATGTATATGTATTCTTGGAAATGTTCCTACATTCCAAGATAGTACTATTATTTATTTTATGCACTTTTATGATTATTTATTATGCTGAGTTGATGTTTTTCAAACTCTTAGTATTATTTTGCACTTTCATTTTAGTGTTATCGTCTCTTTTTAGTATGCACTTATGTTAGCATTCACATTTAGCTACTGCTTCTTTCATAAGTTGTCTGTAAAATTTATTTATTATCTTATATTATCTCTGAGTTTTCTTCTACTTTTGTTACTTTTGCATGAATTGCGGGGGAGCTATTCTCTTTGCAATTATTTTGCTAAGTTACAACGGAGGAGAAAAGAATCTAACACCTTTTTCAGGTTAACTTTTACCATGAGAAGACAACACCAAATGTTTTGATATTTTTGTCAAATCAAGATCAATCAAAGATCAAGAGTTATATCGGTCAAGGTTTATCAATTATCAAAATGGGAGAGATTGTTGGCCCATTGGTCATGGTCGAACAGAATTTTAATAATTGATTTAACCTTGTCTCGATATAAGGGCTACTTGGACGGACTACTGCAACTGCTAGAACTGCTACTGCTACCGTTCGAAACTTGGAGCCATGTTTGTCATTGCGTCTGTATTTTCATTTATTCAATATATTTTTATATTTTACTGAGTCTAAAAAATATAATGTAAACCGATTCATATTGGCAAATAGGCTACCCAAAAACATTTTTAAAAATATCCATTTATTTTGAAAACTAGCCCAAAACTAAAAGCCCTAACTACTTGAACATTCGAAAGCTCAAAACCTGAGTTTCAAAATCCAAATTCACCATTCTGGACCACCAGAATTTGAAGCAAATTCGTCTCGAATTCGAACCAAGTTTGGTTGGTGGAACATTATTTCTTAAACTCAGTCTTCCCGCAGTTACGGATGCAACGACTATATGTCGAGATCCTCTCATAGAATTATTCGAATTCTTTCTTTGGAAATTCCTATAAATAGAGAAGAATTTCTACTATTTTAGCACACCAATTCACTTTCTCATCTCTTCTCTCTAAGCTTACTACGTTCTTCCAAAGCCTTCTAAGCTTTTGTTTTTAACTTACAAGCCAGTTACAATCCTCTAATCGATTTGTCAGTGTGATACAGTCTAGAAGTTCAGAGTGATTATAATCAAGAGGTTTGACAAAAAGTAAGACACTTCACAATTGAAGTTTGTCGAGTGCATTGGATCAAAGCACGTGTCTGTTGAAATTGCAAAGACTTTGTATGAAAACTTGCGGTTTTCTATAGTGGATTTCAATCGGAGCTAGAGTTCTCTCGACTGGATTAGTTCTGACAAGAGGAAGACCAGTATACATTGTCGTGTTTGCGTTTACTCTCTACTTTTTACTTTTACATTTTCATATTTATGATATATTTACGTGATCTTGCTACTAATATTTTTTAATAGCTAATATTTTGCTACTTACTCTATTCACCCCTAGAGTATATTGCTTTACGATTCATCCTACAAACACAAGAGTAGAGACAACTCCAAGGGTCTGTACGAGAACTCTTAGTGCTACCATTGTGGCAAGAAGGGCCAAATCAAGCAAAATTATTCGCTTAGAAGAGAGAGAATAAGGGTGACAAAGAGAAGTAGAGCGAGAATGCAATAACAACCACCTTAGCATAAAGAGGCAATATGATTATTGTAGGTGATGAGTTAGTCATGAACCTCGCCTGCAATGATAATTCTTGGTTGGTGGATTTTGGAGCTTTAACGCACCCGATGAGTTAGTTATGAACCTCTCCTACAATGATAATTTTTGGTTGGTCGAGATTGGAGCTTCAATGCACATATCTCACAATATGATACTATTTTCTACTTACACAATATGAGACTATGGAGTATTGAAGATGAGCAACGAAGATGTATCAAATACTATTGCTATTGGAGATATGCATTTCAAAACAAAGGCAACTCTTGTTCTCAAAGGTGTTTTTCATGTCCCCAATATCTGTTTCAACCTAGTGTCAATTGGAAGGTTGGATAACGAGGGATTCTTTAGTCTCTTCAAGAATTATTAGTGGAAGCTTTCTATAGGTTTGATGATGTCTAGTTTCTATTATATGGAAGGAAGTACACAGGAGGTTAATGTAGTCAGTAATGCATCTACCGAGTTGTGGCATAGACGGGTTAGCCCATATCAGCGAGAAGGAAATGAGATACTTATTTAATAGGAATGTAATTCCAGATCTCAGGTCGATAAAATTGAAGAAGCGCATGCACTATTTAGATAAAACCAGAATAGGGTGTTTTTCCGAAGTCACTCACTTTCGCGAAAGCTGGCTTAGTTCGAGTTACTTCACTCGAATTTTTGCGATACAACGAAGGTAAAATCTGTTTGTGGTGCTTTTTATTTTATAACTTTTATCGATGGCTATTCTAATCAAGTTTGCATCTATGCTATAAAGACCAAGGATCAGGTGCTTCATACTTTCAAAGAGTTTCAGATCTATATTGAAAGGGAGATGTACTTGAAGTTACAATGGCCCCCTTGATGCTTAATAGAATAAGCAAAGGATTCGACTAGAAGACTCCATTAAAGCACCCTAGCTTAATGGTGTAACAAAGCATATAAACATGACAATGACGGAGAAGGTACGATATTTGATGTTAGAAGCAAACTTATCGGGCAATTATTGGGGTGAGGCTCTTAATGCTGCTACTTATGTCATTAATTTGTTTTTTAGTGCTTCTTTGTAGGGTAATGTGCTTGATAAAGTATGGTACGACAATGAGCCGTCATACAGTCTTCGAGCATTTCGTTGTAAGACCTTTATGCATATATCAAAGGACGAGTGATCTAAACTTGAGTCGAAAATGAGGCAATACATTTTTCTCAGCTAGAGTCGGGATGAGTTTGGCTATAGACTCAACTCGGTGGAAAGAAAAGCCCTATAAAAGTAGGGACGTAGTATTCATCAAGGATCAGACCATGAGCAATATTGACGATTTGGAGAATTGCCTGATTTAGAGTCATCACGCTTCGAGCTATTTCAAGAGAAAATGGTCACAACCCTCGCCCACATGATCGAGTATGAGTTGTGAGCGCACACAACCTTTGTCGTAGTATCGACGATAGTCAGTTGGTCTAAACCTCAATATACATCAAATATTTGCAAATATCGATCTTTTGCTCACACATAATTAATAAAGCAGAAAACAAATCTAGTAAACAAACGATCACCACAACCTACTAATATAGTTCAATACATCATACAATCACAAACTTCGGAGGCAAATCAGATAAAATTACTGTATACATGCCTCCTTAAATATACATTAAACATTAATTCCATACAACAAAATTTAGAAACACGGAATTTCAGGCGCATCTGTAGGCCAGAATTCCTATGCGCTTAACACTATACGGCTAGACTCAAACATGCGCCAGGGAGTCCAAACAAAGTACTTGGCACAGCAAAGGACAGCAGAAGTATAGACCTCAAAAGAAGGCTTTTATTTCATACAAAAGTCTATTACATGTCTAGAAAAAGGCTTTACAAAGGAGAACATCTGCAAAAAGAAAGATCCTAAAACTACAGCCAGGCGCAGCAACTGCCATGCGCCCCGTACCAGGCGCATCATCCGTCAAGCGCATCACTATGATGTCTCATCCAGGCACATCGTCTCGTCATTATGGCACAGTCGCATCATTGCCAATCAGCCCTTGTCTAGCAGGAGGAGGATGTAAAACCCATAAATTTTGGAAATTTTTTTTGTTATTTAATAAGACTTAAAAATGAATTTCTGCAATTTATGATTTTTTTATTAGAAATGACCTTAGCCATTATTGAGTTTTGGAGCACTAGACGACCATAAACTTTGGCACGGAATGTGTAGCAGTGTGCTTTGACCAGTATAATAGCCATGTCGTGGGAGGCCTAGCTATAGTTCTGTCCAAACTAGAAAAACCAGGCCAAGTTGTGAATTGACTTATTTAAATTATTTTAATAAGATATTATTTTATATATTGATTTTGAGATGACTCGGTTGGGCCAAACCAGTCCGAACTAGGCCCGGACCAAATTTAAGCCCAAGTAGGCATGTGGTGGGAGCAAGGTGGCCATATAGACATATTTTATGTACGTAGAAATATTTTCTAAATTATTTTAGAATTTCCTGTGAAATTTTTAATTATTTAATATTTGTACAATTATTGGTATTTTATTATTAAATAATATTTGCAACATTTTGTACAATTTTTTGGACCCAGATAAGGGTGAGCCCACCTAGACTACCATTTATTATTTTAATATTTTTATTACTATTAAGGTTATTTTTATTATAATTAAATAGACATAATTATTGATATTTAATATTGTTACCAGTTGTCAAATTTTTATTGTCAATTGGATATATAAAGATATATATTTAATGTAATATATGTATATAGATAAGATGTAGATTTTTTAAATTGTAAAGAGATTTATTGTGTGTGTGTGTGTATATATATATATATATATATATATATATATATATATATATATATATATATATATATATATAAGACAAGATAAGAAAAGAAGTTTAAAAAGATTTGGAAAAAAAAAGAAAAAAAAGAAAGATATGTGGTCGGCCCCACCATGTTGGAACCGACCACAAGAACAAAGCTGCAGCAGCAGCATTGTGCGCCCAAACAAGGGGCCGAAACCACCTTCCTCCTTCTCATATATATATATATATATATATATATATATATATATATATATATATATATATATATATATATATATGTGAGTTAAGTAAACTCCAAATCCCATTCAACCCTAATCTCTTCTCATCTAACTCTTCCTCCTTCTTCCTCTCTCCATCCTCCTACCTTCTCTTCGGCGTACTTTTCGTAATAGCATCCCCGCCTCACGGTCGCCACGGCGACAGCAACAACAACAAACGACAACAACGGCAGCAACATACAACAAGGTACCTAACTTCTCTGTTTGATTTCTCTCTCAATTCTAGTCCGTTTTTAGATCCGTAAATTCGTGTAGAAAGTCCACATGATCACCCTCTTCGAGATCCCCCAGGTGGATTTTGACATGACCATCCAACTTGCGCGAAAAATAGAGACGAAGTTGGAGAAAAACCACTTTTCTGGAATATTAAAAACTGTTTTAAAATACCAACTTTTCGGCCACTTTTCTTTTTGTACAATAGGATTTTGTAGAGACTAATTAAAGGCAGTCAAAGACAAAATAACCGAGATTGTAACGCATCTTCTGGAATCACTTTTCATCTCGTATGTAAAAAGTTACACGATGTTAAAGTTTCACCAAAATTGTAAATTATGTTTTCAAAAAGTAGAAAAACACCCCGATACAGCGTCCGTCCCGACAAACCGGGCGACGTGGTTGTGCACTATATGCTTCGAAAGGTGCATATGGATGTTGTCGACGTGTGGGAACTAACGGAACCCGATTTTGTTGCATGTTCACGACGAAATCAGTGCGTATCCGTCGAGATATCCCCGTATCGATCCTTTGCAAATTAAGTCACAACTTCGTGTACACTCATCAAATCGCGACGAAACTTGCGCCATTGGGCTCGAAATATTTTTCTGGTCCTGTGAGCCAAGTTTGGTCCGATTCTGAGACCGTTGACCGGGACACCATTTGGCGGGCCCACAATCCCACTCAAAGGGCGATTTTGTATCCGACCCAGCGGAATCCAAAATTGGACATACCGTTGGGTTCGTCTCATAAAAACAAATCCGTAGACATGTAGTTTGATGACATTAGAGATCGTAGGTTCTGGCACGCATTTTGGTGCAAAGCGGGTCCAACGGCGGACATCGTTTTGACCCGAAATTATGAATTAACCTATGTTCCAGAATTTAACTTTTGTACAGGCATTTTCTAGACTTATCTACTATTCCAAACTCGTTCGTGATGTTTGTTGCAGCATCCAGAGTCATTTACGAGATTTGGCTTCTTTTGCTTCGTTTATTTGCCGGTTCGAGCTGCTGGATTATTCCATTTTGTACATAACCTCAGGCAAGATACCTTGCTATTAGCTGTTTATTTTACTTTACCTCATATTCATGCATTTATTTATTATTTATTTTCTGCAAAATAAAATGTGCTACACTGTCATGATTAGATAGATTTTTACTGTGTAGTTATATTTTTCGTACTTATTATTTTTATGTAAATTAAACTTAGAGTTAAGGGACCACCCTTTGTGTGTTGCATTCATAGGCCTTGACACGTTTATACCACGTTGTTGTGAGACACATATAGGACTCGGACATGCGTGATTGGCTGGCCACCAGTACGTATAAGTAGTGCGTAAGAAATAACTGCTAATAGAGTTGCATGCTAGAAGACTTAGCAGTTATGAGTTGGCATTGGGCGGGAAGAACATGATTGGAAGTTGACTACCACCCTATCTGTCATAGACTCGCTCGCTACTGAGGAAAGATAGGTAGACTATATGATATAGACTCGCTCGATACTGAGGAATAGTATATGGTGTAGTGACTCGCTACTGAAGTACTGTACTGTATTGGTATTTTCCTGACTTGATCCGGTAGTCATGCGACCATGAACTATTCTTAAAACTGCATTCACTTAGATTGGTTAGGCGCCCTTATCCGTTAGGTATGAGTACTCTTGGTTTGGGTACTTGTATCTGACCGTGGCTTGGAACAATAACTTTTCGCGGATTAGTTCACCACATCTTGTCCTTGTTTGGTTGTAGGTGTGGCTTACTACTCCGTTGAGAAGGTATTAAACCTTGTTGGGGTCCGGATACCATATTGGATTCGTGACTTGGAAAGATATTTCATCATGGGTTAGTGTGCCATCTCTTGTCCTTGTTTGGTTGGGGGATGGTACGCTAATCCAAAAGGTGAGGTATTGGACTATGTTATGATCTGATCTTACTTATTATTATTGAGAAGTTATATTCAGTTTATTTGGCATGATATTGTGTATCTTGTTACGTCCCTCTGAGGACCTGGTTATCTTTTCAGGTGTGTATTCTTGTCTTCCACAGGTATTCTAGCCGAGATCGTGATCTTCTCCATCCCTTCAAAGATGATGTGTCTTGGGTCTTTCTTGCTACTTTCGTTAAATCATTACATGTCTTGTTTTTCTTTTCTTTTAAATAGTTGGTAGTGGATTTGTCTCCGCCCAACATATTGTATAAGGACAAATCATGGTTATTATATGATATCTTTATTTCTTTCATTTTGTGGATGAGATTAGTAGCGATGGTTTTACTGCATTTACAGCTTACGTATATTTATTATACGGCTGGCATGTCTACGTTTCTAGTCCTACGTATTTTGGGACTGGGCGTTACATATTTTTGTGGTTGCCCATACAGGTCAAGTTTGTCACTTCGGTTACGTAATTGTACCGAGGTGAGCCTGCAATATAGGATTAGAGTCTAGGAATCTCATCCACATACTTGATCACCTTCCTTGGTTTCTAAATTCCAAACTCACGTTGTCTTCCTTGATTTTTGCATCTTGCTTGAGCTCTTTCTACCAATACCCTTATCTTCTTGTGCTTAATCATGGTTAGAAGGATGACTACACTACTATATACTCCTTGGTAAAACATATGGCTAGAGTGATTACCTTGACACTTGGAATACATTGAGACCTTAACTAAGTTATAAAGACATTTATTAAAAGAGTGATTTAAGGATTAGTAGTTTGTAAGTTGAGATATTACCAAAGGAAGTTTTTATCTTGAGATTTTCTAGGTAGTAATTACCAGAGGGTTGATAGAATTTTATGTGATACTGTAAAAAAGCTAGAATCTATATACCATTAATTTAAGAAATGGATTGGATTTTTGAGTTTTGACATCTATGACTTAATGAGTAATAGTTATAGCCATACATCTTTGAGCAGATATAGATCTTAAAAATGGCAGTATGAACTGAGTCGTACAAGTTGCGATTTATAGGGTCATTAAATTTCAAATTTTAAGTGGAAGAATAATATTAAAATTGGTTTTAAAATATTTGGAAGATATGAAAACAATTTTTGAGGAAAAGTTTCAAATTTGAAATCGCGTCCTTTGATTGAAGATTTATAACTCTATTTAGATTTTGGGTTTAAAAAGTTGTGATTAGGTTTGAATGACTTAGAAGTAGAAGCTATGGTTGATGAGTACGTTAAAATAGTGAGCTATGAATTTTAGATTGCTCGTGATATGCTAAGGGTTTATTTTGAGGATTATTTGAGAAAATTTATAGTTTTAAAGTTATAAAGTGATATAGAAATTTTTATGGATTCGTGATTTACGAACTCTTCAGTTTAAAAGTTGGAGTAAAAATGATAAATTTTGGAAAGGTTAGTAGTAACGTGATAAAAGTTTACTTTGAGATTTATGAAAGGGATTCGATTTTTGTCATGATTAAATTTAACGGCTTGGAGTGAATACGAATTATGGTAGTTCATTTTTGAGAATTTATTAAGAAACTTTTGGAGGAAACTCGAGTAAAAATTTTAATGGCAGGCCACCAAGATGACCCTAACGAGTTAGAAGTACCCTACACTAATTGCCATATCACTCATGATCATGATAGTAGTATATGCACAGTTGTTGTTGGTCATCTACCAAGCTATGTGACTGTATCACCACCTTGACTTACTCGACCTTCCCTCAATTCTAGATCTTTTAATTGCAACCTTCTAAACCATTTGTAATTTGAATAATGATTTAATTGTTCCTTAACTGTATTCATCTAGGAGACTATCTTCTCTCCGAAATTGTGTTCCTAAATTATTTTTACTGGATCCTTAATTAATTTTATTTCATGCTTTAACTTGACCTTCTTTATTTTGTGCATTAATTATCACTTCATGAACTCCAACTTTATATTTTAGATCTTTTGGCGTCCCTTACCGTGACTTTGATATTCAGAATGTAATACTAGCTGTTATCTTCCAACAAAATTTCATATGTAAGACCTAGACAAGCCCACCTTCATGTAGATATATTATGTCCCACTAAAACACGTCTCCTTGTACTCTATTTTATTATATGACTTTCTGGTCAAAATGACTAAACTATAACCTCTACCATGATACCAAAATACTTTTTGACTTCAATTAGAGATCCAACCTTGACTAAATCTTTTGACGCTATATGTGATTGTGTTCTACTTAATTCCTTAAATGCTTTACTTTGTACTTTATCATGATTGCTTGACCCATTGTCCCATCACACTATTAATTGAACTCTTGTAAGTTGGGTAGAATACCTCACAACCTAACAAATCCTTTATCCTTATGAATCATGTTGATGAGTTCACTTAGACTACAAATTTGGAGGCCCTTAACTTATCTAGACAAGCAAGCCATAAGTGAAGAAAACTTGGACAACTGTATAGGCCCGTATTTCGGGCAAGACTCGATTTTAAAAGATCTTGGACTATATAAATTCCTTCATCATTACCTCCCTTACTTATAGTTCAACAATCTGATGCTGCTAATTTAGCCTTAGTTTCGTAAGTTTATCCTTTCCGAGCTTGATCATGAAATATTTTATTGGGTGCACCCACTAACATATTGTCTAATCAGAACCGATGCATGATGGTCTGATCAACCTATTGCACTTTGGTTCGCTATACCTATATTATCCTACGTGGATGGAGACATAGTTAAACTTGCCCTAGAGTCTCATCCGCGACAGCCTTGGCAATTCTCTTTTGAATTATTTTCGTCGCCTATGAACCTCGTATTCGTACTCAATAGCCTCGTCTTTGAAACCTTTATTGTTCTTGTATTTTACTTATTTTAGAAAGACAATGCACTGCACTTGATAGATCGATCCAAGGTATCACCTTTAGTTGCCCTATCAGTCATATATACACCAATATAGATAGCCACGACCAAGCTGTGGCTATATCCTCGCCTTAAACTACTCCTTCTACCCCTCAACCCCCTCTACCCTAATATTCCTAAATTTCGAGGACGAAATTCTTGTAAGTTGGGTAGGATGTAAAACCTCTAAATTTTTGGGAATATTTTTTTTTTGTTATTTAAAAAAATTTAAAATGATTTTATGCAATTTATGATTTTTTTATTAGAAATTACCTTAGCCATTGTTGAGTTTTTGAGCACTAAACGACCATGAACTTTGGCACGAAAGGTGTAGCAGTGTGCTTTGACAAGTATAATAGCCATGTCGTGGGAGGCCTTGCCATAGTTCTGTCCAAACTAGAAAAATCAGGCCAAGTTGTGAATTGACTTATTTAAATTCTTTTAATAAGATATTATTTTATATATTGATTTTTAGATGACCCGGTTGGGCCAAACTAGTCCGAACTAGGCCCGGACCAAATTTAAGCCCAGGTAGGCATGTGGTGGGACCAAGGTGTCCATGTAGACATATTTTATGTACGTAAAAATATTTTCTAAATTATTTTAGAATTTTCGGTGAAATTTCTAATTATTTAACTATTTGTTCAATTACAAATATTTTATTATTAAATAATATTTTGCAATATTTTGCACAATTTTCTGGACCCGGATAAGGATGAGCCCACCTAGACTACCATTTATTATTTTAATATTATTATTATTATTAAGGTTATTTTTATTATGATTAAATAGACATAATTATTGATATTTAATATTGTTACCAGTTGTCAAATTTTTATTGTCAATTGGATATATAAAGATATATATATTTAATGTAATATATGTATATAGATAAGATGTAGATTTTTTAAATTGTAAAGAGATTTATTGTGTATATATATATATATATATATATATATATATATATATATATAAAGACAAGATAAGAAAAGAAGCTTAAAAAGATTTGGAAAAAAAAACAAAAAAAAAGAAAGATATGTGGTCGGCCCCACCATGTGGGAACCGACCACAAGAACAAAGCTGCAGCAGTAGCATTGTGCGCCGAAGCAAGGGGCCGAAACCCCCTTCCTCCTTCTCACACACACACACACACAAATATATATATATATATATATATATATATATATATATATAAGTTAAGTAAACTCCAGATCTCATTCAACCCTAATCTCTTCTCATCTAACTCTTCCTCCTTCTTCCTCTCTCCTTCCTCCTACCCTCTCTCTGGCGTGCTGTCCGCAGCAGCAGTCCCGCATCACGGTCGCCACGGCGACAGCAACAACAACAAACGACAACAACGGCAGCAACATATAACAAGGTACCCACTTCTCCGTTTGATTTCTCTCTCGATTCTAGTCCGTTTTTAGATCCGTAAATTCGTGTAGAAAGTCCACATGACCCTCTTCGAGATCCCCCAGGTGAATTTTGATATGACCATCCAACTTGCTCAAAAAATCGAGACGAAGTTGGAGAAAAACTACTTTTCTGGAATATTAAAAACTGTTTTAAAACACCAAATTGTCGGCCACTTTTCTTTCTGTAAAATAGGATTTTATAGAGACTAATTAAAGGCAGTCAAAGATAACATAACCGAGATTGTAACGCACCTTCTGGAATCACTTTTCATCTCATATGTAAAAAGTTACACGATGTTAAAGTTTCACAAAAATTGTAAATTCTGTTTTCAAAAAGTAGAAAAACACCCCGATACGGCGTCCGTCCCGACAAACCGGGCGAGGTGGTCGTACACTATACGCATCGAAAGGCGCATATGGATGTTGTCGACATATGGGAACTAACGGAACCCGATTTCGTTGCATGTGCACGACGAAATCAGTGCGTATCCGTCGAGAAACTCCCGTATCGATCCTTTGCAAATTAAGTCACAACTTCGTGTACACTCATCAAATCGCGACGAGACTTGCGCCATTGGGCTCGAAATATTTTTCTGGTCCTGTGAGCCAAGTTTGGTCCGATTTTGAGACCGTTGACTGAGATGCCATTTTGGCGGGCCCACAATCCTACTCAACGGGCGATTTTGTGCACGGCCCACCAGAATCCAAAGTTGGACATACTGTTGGGTTCGCCTCATCAAAATAAATCCGTAGACATGTAGTTCGACGACTTTAGAGACTGTAGGTTCTGGCACGTATTTCGGTACAAAGCGGGTCCAACGGCGGACATCGTTTTGACCCAAAATTATAAATTTGCCCCTATTTCAGAATTTAACTTTTGGACCGGTGTTTCCTAGGCTTATCTTCTATTCCAGACTCGTTCGTGATATTTGTTGCAGCATCCAGAGTCATTTGCGATTTTTGGCTTTTTTTTGCTTCGTTTATTTGCCGGTTCGAGCTACTGGATTATTCTCTTTTGCACGTAACCTCAGACAAGATACCTTGCTATTAGCTGTTTATTTTACTTTAGCTCATAATCGTGCATTTATTTATTATTTATTTTCTACAAAATAAATTGTTCTACACTGTCATGATTAGATAGATTTTTACTGTATAGTTATATTTTCCTTACTTATTATTTTTATGCAAATCAAACTTAGAGTTAAGGGACCACCCTTTGTGTGTTGCATTCATAGGCCTTGAAACGTTTATACCGCGTTGTTGTGAGTCACAAATAGGACTCGGACATGCGTGATCGGCTGGCCACCAGTACGTACATGTCGTGCGTAGGAAATAACTGCTAATAGAGTTGCATGCTAGAAGACTTAGCAGTTATGAGTTGGCATTGGGCGGGGAGCACATGATTGGAAGTTGACTACCACCCTATCTGTCGTAGACTCGCTCGTTATTGAGGAACGATAGGTAGACTATATGCTATAGACTCGCTCGATACTGAGGAATAGTATATAGTGTTGTGACTCGCTACTGAGGTACTGTACTGTATTGGTATTTTCCTGACTTAACCCGGTAGTCATGCGACCATGAACTATTCTTAAAACTGCATTAACTTAGATTGGTTAGGCGCCCTTATCCGTTAGGTATGAGTACTCTTGGTTTGGGTACTTGTATCTGACCGTGGCTTGGAACAATAACTTGTCGCGGATTAGTTCGCCATATCTTGTCCTTTTTTGGTTATAGGTGTGGTTTACTACTCCGATGAGAAGGTATTTTACCTTGTTGGGGTCCGGATACCATATTGGATTCATGACTTGGAAAGATATTTCATCATGGGTTAGTGTGCCATCTCCTATCCTTGTTTGGTTGGGGGGATGTTACGCTAATCCAAAAGGTGAGCTATTGGACTATGTTATGATCTGATCTTACTTATTATTGAGCAGTTATATTCAGTTTATATGGCATGATATTGTGAATGTTGTTACGTCCCTCTGAGGACCTGGTTATCTTTCCAGGTGTGTGTTCTTGTCTTCCACAGGTATTCTAGCCGAGATCGTGATCTTCTCCATCCCTTCGAAGATGATGTGTCTTGGGTCTTTATTACTACTTTCGTTAAATCATTTTATGTCTTGTATTTCTTTTTTTTTAAATAGTTGGTAGTGGATTTGTCTCCGTCCAACATATTGTATAAGGACAAATTATGGTTATTATATGATATCTTTATTTCTTTTATTTTGTGGATGAGATTAGTAGCGGTGGTTTTATTGTAATTACAGCTTACGTATATTTATTATACGGCTGGCATGTCTACATTTCTACTCCTACGTATTTTAGGACTGGGGCGTTACAGAGGGGCTCTCCTAGCCCAACAAAGATCGCGGCATGGAGCCCCAGTCTTCGGAAGCAACAGGCACACTCGGCAGCCTGAGGAGCTTCAAGCATAATAAAAGACGGAGCACGGCCGCCCCGTTCTTTGGATGCAACAGGCACCATCGGCCTATATTGGGACTCGACGATCCCGATATTTGGATGCAACTGACACTATCACGGAAGCCCAGAGCGACAGAAAGACTAGGGTAGCGCATCTTCACCTTCAGGAAGAGCTCGTCATCAAAACTTCTACAAAAACTGAGTTCGACAGTTCGCCTAGGCGGAGCTCCTGCTAAATTCATCTTCATGTCGAAATGAAGAATGAAAGCAAAGCTTTCCTTCATACGGTTATTTATAAGCATGGGCAGCCTACACCCGAGTGTCAAATGGCCAACTTTCCAAATTCCATGCAATGAATTTGCATTAATAGCAAATGAATCCATCTTCTCGTATTTAGCTAAATCAAAGCCTCGAAGAACTCAACTGACGGGCCAAAGAGGATGCGGCACCTGGTTGATGCGCCATCAACATCATGCACTCCTCAGGGATGCGTCTAAATGGGCCAGAGACCCATACGCCCAAAGGGGCACTAACCGATGCACCCTCTTCAAACTGATCACCATCAAGCATTTAATATTGAATGACAAAGGCAGCAACGCATTCCAAGAGCCGTCCAATCAGTAGCCCTTTGCAGAAAACGAAGAGCCGCTGATGTCAGTGCCATCATTACACCTTGGGTCGGCAATAACTGCCACATGGCCAATCGATCATTCGTATGCGCCTCGTGGCCATGCACCCAGAAGACGGTATGCGCCCCAGTGGTCATACGTCCCCTCAGCTAACTTCTGATCTCAAGCAACAGAAGATTATGCTCTACATGCGCCTCAAAAGCCATACGCCTGGACTTTCTTATGACTCCTAAAAGTTATGAGACCAAGTCGCCTCCCCTACGCCTGATCCTAGGCCCACCCTGATACGAAGCTCTACATGAACCTCAAAAGCCATGCGTCCAGACTTATCTATGATACCTAAAAATCATAGGACTAAGTTGCCTCCATGCGCCCGATACCAGGCGCACCCCGACAGATCACTCTCCTCTAAAACTGAGATCTTTGAGCCACAGGCATACGCCACGCGTCCTTTGACTCAGTTCTATTCAAAGAATGGGTGCTAACCACCCAAGATCTCAGCAACAACCAAATCTCAGCAACTGCCACGTGTCAGCTCCTCCGTAGCCCGACGAAGCAGATCGAGAAGATTCTATTTCAACTCGGGGTGCATCATCCATGTACCCCTGCCAGCATCAGCCATGTGGCATTTCCACATCCAGGCGCATCCGACATATACGCGCTTGAGCAGCCAACCTGCTATCTATAAATAGAAGGATCACTCCTTCATGAAACACATACAGACAGAGAGATATATACAGATAGACTGTTATATCCACATACAGAGGCCAGAAGAGACACTCAACGTCTACTTCTCCTCGCAACGCTCCGATATCTTGAGCAACCCAGACCTTCAGAGAGTTCAATATCGTCGTCAGATCGTCAACGGAGTCAACATATTACCACTCGCTCCATTGAAACAGTGCTCAGATAAAAACAAAAGTGTACTCCTAGGACTACATCTAAGTCCTATCTTGTACTCTGTTCTGTTTGTAATTAGAACATCAATCCCAAAGAGCTTTAATGGAAAACAAGCTGGCGACTTTGTTGGGGACCTCTTTCTCCTCCAACGAGAAAATTGTGTCGCAATCTGACGTCATCAAACTCGGTTCCTCCCACAAAATTCATGTGGTGTGCCTCACTCAATAGGCGTATGAGGAGTTCATCTTTGAAGGCAGCACTAGTCCTTCGAAGCGGCTGCCAAAGCCGAAGAAGATTCGCTAAGTCATGGTGCGCAAGGCCGATGCGCCTGGCACCATCACTAAAGGGGATACGCCATCGCAGTTGGCCCTTCCTGGTGTCGCACATCTGTCTGAGAAATGCAGTGTTGACTGCATTACCCAACCGTCTTCTTTTCGACCGAAGAAGATGTGCCAATGGAGCAGAGGTACAACCAATCTCCAGCATATGAGCTCTGGTATGCAGGAGAGAATGTTTATCTTCAATAGACTCACTCGCTGTCATGGTGAGGCACAATTGGATTCTAAGTGCTATGCGTCTTCGCGAGCTAGTACAAAGAAATCTAAGGCAGCACAGGGCATGTGCCACGAATGTGCTATGCCAACAGCAAACCAGAAGCATGCGTTCAAAAATGGGTCGACTCTCAAAGCCCATGTCACTCTTGGGCGCATCTACTGCATTTCGAACCAAGTCTGGCTGGGCAACTGCGATGTTGAGTCCATGCGCCCACTTGGGTGATGCGTATGAAGTGGACTCAAGTTGCCATAAATGCTGTTTCTCTACCAATGATCTGGGCGTATCTCATACGCGCGAACCAGATCAGGGGGTACATCATTCACATGACCATCCCGGTGCTTGGCCTTGCCATGTGCCTGATGGGGGTGTTAAAGAGAAACACTCCCATCATGATTTGCGTAATGTGATCAGTCACAAATGCAGATCAGAAGAGCTGACCAATAAGCACAATATGCCCCTCATAGGGCACACCTGTGCTATGGTCACCATCAACTACTGTTGTTACAAAATAGTGGCTCCACCACAGAGGCAGTCCGTGTTTTAGCGACTACATTCTACGGCACATATCCGACGTCGCCTTGGAAAGAAAGTGCCAGTTGAAGAAGGAGCGGGGCCTAAGATCGCTTTCTGTCATATTGTCTCCAATTCTCACTCATCCGTGAGAAAGACAACCACCAACTCCTCAGCCTCTGCATCCAAGACTCAGTTGAGGAAGAACAAAACAGTGGTCCCGTCTCCAGAGGTGTACAAACGCACCCGAGCAAGGAGCAAGGCCCTGGCGGAAGCAACAGCTGGGGGTAGTCAAGCCTCTGACAACCCTCCCCTCGAAGATGAAGAATCGCTTCCACAAACCGACCGTGACGTAGTTGCGGGTAGCCAACACTAGGCCTCAGAAGAAAAAAACCCCTCTACAGGAAAGCGAGGTCGAAAGTAAAGCCTTGACCGATCCATCCACTTCCACCCATGTCAGGACAACTTACATGGCAGGGGGTGGTGATGAAGGAGAATCAGACGCTCCAGCGCTAGACATCGTGCAGCGCATAGACACCCATGAGGGGAGTATCAAAACCCTCTTTGTCTCCATGCAGATCCTGACCCAGGCGGTGTTCAACATTCGAACCACTCTGACAAAGGCACTTGTCTCCACCAACCTCGATCCAGGGGCCAACGGAGAATCAAGTATACCCCCTCAACGGGTATCTTCAGGGGCGGAGCACCATACTACACCGCGAGCGTCAGCTCCTTCCAATATCCAACTTCAGATCGTACCGCCTTCACCTGCTCCCAACTCGATAGAAGACTTGGTCGAGATGGTCAGAGACCTGCACGAGCGTTTTGAGGCCCGAAGTAGACAGGAGGATCGCCATAAGATGGGACTCCTACAGCCTTACCCCCTCGAATGGAACAAAGTGGTTTATCCTCCCAAGTATAAATCGCAAATATTGACACCATATGACGGGAATGATTCTCCTCGCCGGTACCTGACTTACTTTAGTCTCAGATAGGGCATCTTCCAAAAGAAGATGCCTTACTCACGAGCCTGTTTGTCGGGGCTTTGAAGGGAGCCGCCTACGACTGGTACTGCAGTCTCCCTGACAACTCCATATTATCCTTCGATGACTTGACACACCTCTTCCTTGATTGATTCTACGATGGAGGGACAGACATGACCATGTTATCTCTCATAGAAGTACGGCAGACTGCGAATAAGAACGTTCAAGTCTTCATCGAACGCTTCCGACAAGCATGTCTAAGGTTGCCTCTGGGCATGCCGGAACACGCACTCATCGGAACATGCAGCACGAACATGCTCCCTGCAAGCTCAACTCCACTCCCCCGCCTGATTGGAGCGCATTGATCATTGAAGCCTAAGCTGCTGAAAAGAAGGCACGTAATGCTCACCTTCTGGGGGTTAACTTCCCCACCTTCGACGACAAAGGGAAACGGTCTGCGACTGGCAGTAGCAGCCGCGAAGCAAAAGGGAAGCAGGCATTGACTATCAATGCGTCTAACAGAACGCAAGGTCCTGCCCATAGGCCTCCTACCGTACCACGACCGAAGATGGTCTACTCCTTCCATGATAAGGATACCTTACAGCTTTTCGAAATGCTAAAGCAGGGCGACAAAATCAAGTTGCCTGATCCCAAGCGTCCTGACGAAATAGGCAAAGTCGGCGACCCGAGGTATTGTCACTACCATCGGTTTGTTGGACATCCAACTAAAGACTGCTATATCCTCAAAGACTACATACAGCGCATGATCAATGTGAACGTCATCTCAGTCGATTACGAAGAGAAGACAGTCTCGGCTAATATTGTGTCACCCCAGTTCGGCACCTTACCGCCTACCACAGCTCAATATGGCATCGTCCCCATCCCAAAGGAGACAATGGAAGTAGTCAATCTTCCACCAACCGGCGACAACATGGGCGGGCTGACACCACTCACAACATCTAAGGGAGAGATCATGTGGGTTCACCCGGATCTCTTTCCAGAGCTGACTCAACCGGGGTACCCTCTACCTCCAAAAGCAAAGGCAAGACGACCAAGTCTTGCCGAATGGTGACTTCCTCCCTTGAGGAAGCACTGTCCATACAAATACATTCATAGTAGAACGCGCAGCCAGAGGAGGCTCCGTCCGAAGTGATGCCTTCTTTCATCACCACAGTTGTCCAAGAAGAAGGTTCATCCCAACCTCCTGCAGCTGATAAACGAAAGCAGAAAGAGGCCCGCTTCAACAGGCCTCTTCGAAAAGACAATACTCTGGGGTTAGCCAAGCCCCACAACTTCGACATACTGGCACAACTCGACAGTACTCCAGCACGGCTTTCCCTATTCGAGCTCCTCCGCCAATCCAAAGATACTCGGGAGGCTCTCTTCGAAGCCCTGAAGGACGTCGAGTCTTTCATTAGTCAAGTCAAGCAGCCTGACGATGATCCTACAGCATGTCCGTACTGCCATAATATGCGAAAGATCATCCCCAACATCACATTCACTCAACAGAATATGTTGCTCAAGAACGACAGGCACAACAGACCCCTGTATTACACAGGGTATGTCGGTGCCATCAATGTAGATCGAATACAGATCGACCCTAGGTCTTCTCTCAGCATCATCCCCCGAACTCTACTTCAGATGTTGGGGATCCTGATGCATCGCCTGACAGCGTCTTACACTACCATCAGTAGCTTCAACGCCAGTAAGAGTGAGCTGCTGGGGAAGATCCGCTTGAAGCGTCACATCGACGATCTCCAGACAGAGGTAACTTGCTATGTTATGGATGCAGATGTCAACTACAACATCCTACTAGGACGGCCATGGATACATGAATACATGGTGGTGCCATCCACTCTCCATCAATGTATGAAATATGTGTCCACTAGCGGCATCATCCGAACAGAGTTTGCTGATATCGATCCCTTCGGAGGGATTAAAGCCTTCTTCACCGACGCTGATCAGTATAAATCAATTCATCTCGGAGATGAAGCCAATGACGTTGATGACGAGACAAAAGCTGAGGTCGTAGCTGACTCAGAGGTGGACATGATAATCAATGCTCCCCTAAAAGTGTGACTAAAAGGGAGCCTGCTTCAAACATTGGCCCCTATGGTAGTCAAACTCCACGGGAAGGCGCCAGCTTCTCCGGACAGGACATCCAATGAAGCTCCATTGAAGATACGCCTCAAAGGCAAGCCCCCTCAAGTGGCGGCTCCTTTCATAGCCAAGCTACAGGGAAAGGCTCCAGCTCCCGGCACACCAACTAAGGCTCCACTCAAGGTACGGCTCAAAGATAGACCTCCTCCGTTGTCGGCACCCGTCAGGCCACAAGAGAAGACCTCGACGTCCTTCTCAGCACTGTCCCAGAAGCCAGCACGGGGCAAGCTCACAAAAAACTCTGTTGAACCTCCCAAGGCGTTCATGTTCTCACCGATGAAGAACTTGGAGAGTACATATCGGCTAATGTCGATGCTCCATCCCTCGATGATGTAATCCCTCGGGACAAGATCCTGTATTTTATCAATAAGAGAGTGTCTTTCAATTATTCTAGTCTTCCACATTGGAATACTATGTACACTCTAGATAATGCTCTGCAGTCATTGTAAACACAAATAACGACTATGAGTCATATAAATTGAGTCGTTCTGCACCAAGGATTCTGTTACATAGTCCCGCCTCGGAACAAGAACGAGAAGCCCATTATCTTTGGCAAAGTCGAGCGTCACTAAGACCTCCCACTGACAGAGCCAAAACCCGATATCGGCAGAATACAAACCTACCGATACAACGATCAAGCCAAGTATTTTATCCAAAAGATGGGTTACAACTTGAAGAGAGGCCAAGGTCTGAACTACGGCAAAGGTCAACGCCTTCCCCTACGACTTCCAGTGCCAAAAGGGAAGCCGCAAGACTACTATCACCGTACCTGACGGGGGTACGCTACATCATGCCTCCAATAACTCTAAAAGAATCAGAAGCAGAGGATGTCATACATTCTCACTCATCTGAAACTTTAACTTGGGACTCCGACACCAGCATCGGCTCAGTCTTCAGGAAGGTGATGTCAGCCAACATGACTTCCGTACATCCTTCAGAAGATAAAGACGATGATCAAACATGAGAGTTCTTCGAAGAAGAACCCTGGGCTCAATGCCTAGGCGTGCAACGGGAGTCTCGCTTTGAAATGCGAAAATTCCCTACCGAAGATGAAGTCGAGTAGATCGACCTTGGGGATGAATCTTCATCCAAACCCATCTTCATCAGCAAGAGCTTTGTGGGGGAGGACCGAGAATCCTTGATCCACCTGATCAAAGAATATATCGACGTCTTCGTTTAGAGGTATAAAGACATGTCGGGACTTGACCCATAGGTCGCAATGCACAAGCTTAACATCTTACCTAACGCTAATCCTGTTAAGCAGAAACAGCAGCGCTTCCATCCTAACATCATGGACGCCATTGACAAAGAGATCAACAAGATATTGGATAGCAGGTTCATTCGTGAAAAACAACACCACGACTGGGTAGCCAACATCGTCCTCGTCACCAAAAAGAATGGGAAGATCTGAGTCTGTATTAATTTTTGGGACCTCAATTCTGTATACCCAAAAGATGAGTGCCCACTTCCGATCACCAACGTAATGATCAATAACACATGTAGCTTCGAGCGTATGTCCTTCATGAACGGCTACTCAGGCTACAATCAGATTAAGATGTTCCCAGACGACAAGAAGTACACGTCATTCAGAAGTCCAAAGGGGGTTTACTGCTACACAGTAATGCCCTTTGGATTGAAGAATGCAGGTGTCACATACCAACGAGCTATGAGCACCATCTTCCATCAATACCTTCACAAGATAGTCGAGTGCTATGTTGACGATATTGTCGTCAAGAGCCGTCTTAGGGGCGATCACCTACGAGACCTGAAGATAGTCTTCGATCTCATGCGGGCGCATCAGCTTAAAATAAATACCGCTAAATCCTTCCTTGGGGTTTCTAGTAGAAAGTTTTTGGGCTTCATCATCACCGCAAAAGGCATTCATGTCGACCCCGAGAAGACTAAAGCCATCCTTGACATGGACCCTCCGAAGAACCTTAGAGAACTTAGAGGCCTACAAGGATGACTCACCTACATCCGGAGGTTTATCGTGAACCTTTCTGGAAAATGTCAACCCTTCACCAAGCTTATGAAGAAGGGAGTTTCTTACGACTGTACAGAAGAATGTCAGAAAGCTTTCGACGACATCAAAGCTTATCTGACAAGTCCCCCAATCCTGGTGGCACCCCGTCGCAGGCAAACCATTCTTGCTTTATGTCCGTGCAATGGACCATTCCCTTGGTGTTTTGTTGGCCCAGAACAACGAAGCAGGCCAGGAGCAGCCCATCTACTACCTCAGCAGGACGATGGTTGGGGTCGAATACCGGTACAATCTCGTAAAAAAAGAGTGTCTAGCCTTGGTGTTCGCCATCCAGAAGACTCGCCACTATGTCTTGGGACAAACAATCCATGTCATCTTCCGAGTTAATCCATTCAGAATTGTCATGACAAAACCGGGAGCGCTAAACTCTCGGTTGGCTACGTAGGCGATATTATTGACATCCTATGACATGGTATTCATACTGTAAAAGGCTGTCAAAGGCCAAGCATTGGCCAACTTCCTAGTCGTGCACCCAATCCTGGAATCATCCAGGCTCTATAAAGGTATTCCCAATGAGGTGCAAGAAGCAAACACTACTGAAGAAATCCCTGTCTGGCGGATGTTCTTCGACGGTGCTTCCAGAACAGGCCCCAAAGGCCAAATTATCGCAGGAGTGGGGGTGTTCTTAATCTCTCCCGATAAACTGGTCATCCAGCATGCTTATTCTCTTTTAGAGCCTTGCTCCAACAATATTGCAGAGTACAACACCCTCATCATGGGGCTTCAGTTACCAAGACAGCTGGGGATGGACTACCTTGAATCTTATGGTGACTCAAAGCTCATCATCAATCAAGTCCGAGGACGATATGAGGTCTGCCATGAAGACCTCATCCCCTATCACAAAGCAGCATTGGACATCATCTCAACCATCACAGAATTCTTCATAGAGCATGTGTCCCGGCTGCAAAACTTAGAAGCTGATGCTCTGGCCGGCCTCACAGCCTCTTTGGCTGCACCCGTCGAGACTTAACACTTCATTATGGTGACGGGTCGGGACTTGGCTTGCCCCAGAAATAATCTGTGCATACGGATAACTCATGCCATGGCCGCAGACCCTGACATCAACGTCAGAGACTGGAGGTTCCCATTCATCGACTTTGCTATCTATGGAATCCTTCCGGAAGACCAGAAGGAGGCAGTCTCAGTTAGAATGTGCTTCCTTCGGTTCTATTATGATACAGCCTCCAAAATGTTGTACCGCGCTCCTACGACGGACTTCTCCTCTGATGTTTATCTAACATAGAAGCCGCCGAAGCTCTTCGAGAAGCTCATGACGAAACATGCGAAGCTCATCAACCAGGTCCTAAGCTATAGGACCGACTCTTACGTATGGGCTATTACTAGCCTACCATGATGGCCGATGCTGTTAAGTATGCAAAGAAGTTTCGTGCCTGTCAGCTGCACGCCGACTTCATCCACATACCGTCAGTGCCTTCATACTCGACGGTTGCCTCTTGGCCATTTAAAGCCTGGGGCATGGATAGTGGGGCCTATCACTCCTTCTTTGTCAAGGGGACAACGCTTTATACTGTCAATCACCGACTATTTCTCTAAATGGGCGGAAGCAGTACCTCTCACAGAGGTGAAAAGCTCAAAAGTGATCAGCTTCATCAAGCATCATGGCATGTACCGTTTCAGATTACCTCGAAGGATTATCCACGAATGGCCCGCAATTCATTAGCCATGCGTTCAGTAGGTTCTGCGAAAAGAACAGTATTAAGAACGTGGCATCAACCGCTTACCATCCGACAGCGAACGGATTGGCTGAAGCTTTTACTGAGACCATCATCAAGCTACTCAAAAAGGTCATGTCATCCAACAAGAACGACTGGGACAAGAAGCTCAATGAATGCCTTTGGGCCTATCACACAATGGTACGGACCCCGACGGGCAATAAATCATTCTCTTTGGTTTACGGAAGCGAAGCAGTGCTACCTCTAGAGATTCAAATACCCTCCCTACGGGTGGCGATCACAAATTAGTTGACGGAAGAAGACAATCAACGTCACCGTCTACAAGAGTTGGAAGCGCTGGACGAAAATTGCCTCAACAGCGTATCGAACTTTATCAAGCCCGCATATCACAGGCTTTCAAGAAACGAGTCCGACAGAGGACTTTTCAAGTGGGCGACCTAGTTCTGACAGTCAGGAGACCGATGGTGATGACCCACAAAACACCGAGAAAGTTCGAACCCAAATGGGAAGGACCCTTCATCATAGAGACGGTATACTCAAACGGTGCTTATTGTCTCGCTCAAGCTAATGGGGACCTGTTCATGATGCCCATCGACGAGAAGTTCCTGAAAAAATACTAGTCTTGACCTCTGTCGAGAACGTACTGCCTCTCCCCAGATAGAGGACTGGTGAACTTGACCAAGCCAAGTTCACAACCCTTCTTTGACAAACTATATGCTTCTGGAACCTAGCCGTTTCATTACATTCTATCCTAGTAGAGGGACAACCATGTCCACATCACCTCCGAGTTACCTTTCTACACCTCATTAAGCAGGATCCAGCACCATGTAAGATCATGCTTAAAGCAATGTTTACCATATCCACATCACCTCTAAGTAAACATTCTGTACAACAATCCTTGTGTTGTTGCACCATAGAACAGCCATGTCCATATTACCTCTGAGTTTTTCTATAAACCCCACAGAGTTCACTCCTACCATGTCTATATTACCTCTGAGTAGGAAAACTCTACTATTTTAGCCCATATTTACTATGTCCACCTTACCTCTGAGCAAATATATTGGCCCTCTCTCTCAAACTTATCATCCGTACCTAAAACCAAGGTACGCCAAGGGTGATAAGTCTACAAAATTTTAGTTTGTCATAAAAAACGAATAAAGCAAGAGTTTCTTTTTTTTTTCATCCAACAAAGATTACATCAGCATTGGAATGGAACAAAAGCAAAAGCTATACCTCAGAAAGGGAACAAAGATCAAAGACATTAAAAAAAAATCGACTTTGGCCTCAGCAAAGACCATAAGTCAGACGATGAACCCCTATAGCCAGGGATCATAGTTACGTTGAGGCATGTACCACTCTCTCAACCATTTTCCATATGAAGGCTCGAACTGGTTGAGGTCCTGTTCAAAGACAGGAGTGTGAGCACTCCCGGTACTGCTACCTTTCGGTGCTAGTTCCTCCTTAACGATGGCTTCGGCTTTCAAAATTACTTCCTCATCAAATGGCCGTCGGTTCTTCTTTCAACTTTGGGAGTCCCCTCTCCTTAATGTACACCTCTCGTTTGACAAAAGGAAGCGGTGTCTCCTCCTTTACAAAGGCCTCTATCTTCGGCATAGAATCTGCAAACAGGACCAAAGGAAGAAGTCAGCATGCACCAAAGGCACATTAGCAACCTGACGCAATGTCGGGGTCGAAACCCATGCGCACAGATCAGATCCTAGCTTCGGTACATCATCAGGACCTAAGTCCATGTACGTCAGCTAAAAGGGCTTCAACGCATCATCAGAAAAAAAGTCCATGCATGTCAGCCAAAACACATCGACATGAGGCAATTCATCTGCAGTCGGGTCATCCCAACATCACTACAACAAAGACCAAGGCAAGAGAACACTCATCGAACACCTCCGGGCGAACGTCGGTACGTGTTGCCAAAACGATGGGGTCGTCCTCTACGTCAACCTCCATGGGCTCCTCGCTTCGGCCCCTTCCTCGGCCAGCAGCACCACGGGAAGTCTTGGGATCGATTTCTCGAAAGGACTAAAGGTTCTCGAAGAAGAATGAGAAAAGAGCTCTGAGGAATAAGAAAGCTTTGGCAGAAAGTAGAAGACTCTCTCTCCTCACAGCCGCCTATTTATAGGCTTGGCCTCGCGTGTAAACCGATGAGGCGTGACATCAAAATCGGTCGCTTCGGGACTTGTGAAACTGACGGCTGCTTATCTTCAAAAGATCATCATTAATCTTTTATGAGATCGAGGTGTTATCTCTTCAAAAGAAGTATGCGTCCTAGCGGCATGCGCCTAAGCAACAAGCATCCCCACAGCGACACACAGAACGACTATACGCCAAGAAGAGCCATGTGCCTAGCCGAAGGGCATGCACCCTGAGTCGTTACTTTCCATGCTTCTTGTTCAAAGTCTTCCAAAACTTGACAAAAAGTTTTAAAAACTTTGAAGGGGGACTTGTAGAAGCATGGAATTTCAGGCACATCTATAGGCCAGAATTCCTATGCGCTTAACACTATGCGGCTAGACTCAAACATGCGCCAGGGAGTTCAAACAAAGTACTTGGCACAGCAAAGGACAGCAGAAGTATATAGACATCAAAAGAAGGCTTTTATTTCATACAAAAGTCTATTACATGTCTAGAAAAAAGCTTTACAAAGGAGAACTTCTACAAAAAAAAGATCCTAAAACTACAGCCAGGCGCAGCAACTGCCATAAGCCTCATGCCAGCCATCACTCTGATACCTCATCCAGGTACATCGTCTCGTCATTATGCACAGGCGCATCAGAGCCAATCAGCCCTTGTCTAGCAGGAGGAGGAGCTCTCCTATCCCGACAAAGATCGTGGCACGATACCTCGATCTTCGGAAGCAACATGCACACTCGGCAGCCTGTAGAGCTTCAAGCATAACGAAAAAATGGAGCACGGCCAACCCAATCTTTGGATGCAACAAGCACCATCGGCCTGTGTCGGGACTCGACGATCCCGATATTTGGATGCAACAGAGACTATCACGAAAGCTCAGAGCGACGAAAATACTGGGCAGCACATCTTCACCTTCGGGAAGAGCTCGTCATCAAAACTTCTACAAAAACTGAGTTGTACAGTTCGCCAAGGCGGAGCTCCGGCCAAGTTCATCTTTATGTCGAAATGAAGTATGAAAGCAAAGCTTTCCTTCATGCGGCTATTTATAAGCATGGGTAGCCTACACCCGAGTGCCAAATGGCCAACTTTCTAAATTCCATGTAATTTGCATTAATAGCAAATAAATCTGTCTTATCATATTTAGCTAAATCAAAGCCTCGAAAAACACAATAGACGGGCCAAAGAGGATGCGATACCTGGCTGATACGTCAACAACATCATACGCTCCTCAGAGATGCGCCCAAATAGGCCAAAGACCCATGCGCCCAAAGGGACACTAACCGATGCACCCTCTTCAAACTGATCACCATCAAGCATTTAATATGAATGACAAAGGTTGCAACGCATTCCAAGATCCGTCCAATCAGCAGCCCTTTGCAAAAAATGAAGAGTCGCTTATGTCAGCACCATCATTACATCTTGGGTCGGCAACAACTGCCATATGGCCGATCGATCATTCGTATACGCCGCCTGGACGTGCGAATGCCACGTGGCTGATGCTGGCTGGGGTGCATGGATGATGCGCCTCGATTGTAGTAGAATCTGTTCGAACTGCTTCGTCAGGCTGCGGAGGAGCTGACACGTGGTAGTTGCTGAGATTTGGTTGTTGCTGAGATCTTGGGTAGTTAGCATCCATTCTTTGAATAGAACTCAGTCAAAGGATGCGTGGCATAGGCCTCTGGCTTAAAGATCTCAGTTTTAGAGGAGAATGATCTGTCGGGGTGTGCCTGGGATCAGGCGAATGAGGCAACTTAGTCCTATGATTTTTAGGTATCATAGACAAGTTTGGCGCATAGCTTTTAAGACGCATGCAGAGCTTCACATCAGGGTGCTCCTAGGATCTGGCATAGGGGAGACGAATTGGTCTCATGATTTTAGAAGTCATGAGCAAGTCCAGACGCATTGCTTTTGAGGCATATATAGAGCTTAGTCTTCTGTTGCTTGATATCAGAAGTAAGCCGAGGGGGCGTATGACCACTGGGGCGTAACCGTCTTCTGGGCGTATGGCCACGAGGCGTATACGAATGATCGATCGGCCATATGGCAGTTGTTGCCGACCCAAGATGTAATGATGGTGCTGACATAAAGCGACGGCTCACTTCTGATATCAAGCAACAGACTAAGCTCTATATATGCCTCAAAAGCAATGCGTCTGGACTTGCTCATGACTCCTAAAAGTCATGAAACCAGTTCGTCTCCCCTATGCCAGATCCTAGGAGCACCCTGATGTGAAGCTATGCATGCGTTCAAAAGCTATGCGCCCAGACTTGTCTATGATACCTAAAAATCATAGGACTAAGTTGCCTCCATTCGCCCGATCCCAGGCACACCCCGACAGATCACTCTCCTCTAAAACTGAGATCTTTAAGCCACAGGCCTATGCCACGCATCCTTTGACTGAGTTCTATTCAAAGAATGGATGCTAACTACCCAAGATCTCAGCAACAACCAAATCTCATCAACTACCACGTGTCAGCTCCTCCGCAGCCTGACGAAGCAGTTCGAACAGATTCTACTACAACTCGAGGCGCATCATCCATGCACCCCAGCTAGCATCAGCCACGTGGCATTCGCACGTCCAGGCGCATCCGACATATACGTGAATGAGCAGCCAGCCGGCTATATATAAATAGAAGGATCACTCCTTCCTGAAACACACACAGACAGAGAGAGAGATATATACAAATAGACTCTTTATCCACATACAGAGGCCAGAAGAGACACTCAATATCCACTTCTCCTCGCAACGCTCGGGCATCCAGAGCAACCCAGATCTTCAGAGAGTTCAAGATCGTCGTCAGATTGTCAACGGAGTCAACATATTAACACTCGCTCCATCGACACAGTGCCTAGATAAAAAACAAAAGTCTACTCCTATGACTACATCTAAGTCCTACATTATACTCTGTTATTTGAAATTAAAAACATCAATCTCAAAGAGTTTTAATGGAAAACACAAACTAACTAAATCATCTAGTATCTTCTAGATCTATGATCTATGCCGGTCGTCTTAACCTAGTATGTCAACTATCAGTCAGGACGAAGCAAAGTACATCTATACAAAATGTCAGACGATACAAAATAAAGTATAAAACATGCAGGAAAATGAGCAAGAACATGAGACACTGAATGTTGTCATGAACATGTAACCTGCAATATGAAAAATTATTAGAATAATAAAAAATACGGCTAATTGTAAAACCCCTAAATTTCTACTATATTTTTATATAAATTTGGTACTAATTTAAATTTTTGTATTGTACGTCGCGTAGTCGTATTGTACGTTGTACGCAAAATGTCGTATTTCGTAATTGCTCGGCGAGTGCGAATATGTGCGAGTTACACATTTTTAGAAAAACGATTTTGATTATAA
>JANAVB010005990.1:0-26234 GCA_029216955.1 Iris pallida
CCCTCGGATCCAAAATTGGCATACCATTGGGTTCGTATCGGAAACGTAGCCTTAGACATATAGTTTGATGACTTTAGAGACCATTGACTCTGGCACGCTTTTCGTACAAAGCGGGTCCAACGGCGGACATCATTTTTGCCCGAAATTATCGTTTTACTCCTGTGTCCAGAATTGGACTTAATGACAGCAATCCTAGCTGATTCGACTATTCTGAAATGTTGGTACTATTTATTTCAACATCTGGAGATTTCTGCATGTGTTGACTGATTGTGGCTCATTGAGTGGTATATTATTATTGGTTTCACCAGCTAAGACCTCAGGCAAGTGCACTTTATGATTGCTTTCGATTCATAGTAGTCTTTTCATTTCATGTCTATACATATATCTTGCTGCTTGTTGACACGCTCGTCACAACGAGTAGTCGGGAGGAGAAATATCTTAGTAGACATGTGAACTACCCAGACTATCCCATGAGCCTATTCTTGAATAATAGCCGCTGCACACGACACGTGCAGTGTGCCGGATTTACCCCTAGCCGTTCACATGTCGAAACGGATATTTCACACACACCTAGGTAGATGTCTTTTATTTTTTCTTTACATCTCACCGTGCCATGTCATCAGTATCTTTCTACTTTTCATCTCTTATATGCTATTTTCAAGTCTTGTTAATTCTATTGTGTTTTCGTATTGTCGTCGGTTTGTGTACTTATTTCATTCCTGACTGGAAACTAATATTTTTTAGGTTTAGCCACGATTACTCTTAGCACTGGGAAGACATGGGTATGATGAGGCCGACCTAGATAGTGGAACTAGTTGTCATTTCATTAATTGTGAGAATATTGTATTTCCCTTTAAATATAAATGTTGTAAATATTGTAATAAACTTAGAAATGTGAATAAGCAGCAAATATTATATTTTTGATTTTGAGCATTTATTTTTTGCGGGCTTGACAGCGTTCTACCGCCGACTCTGCGGCGTAGGCTGGCTTGGACACGTCTCGTATCCGAAAAGCGGATGCGGGTCGTGACACAACTTGGCCTGGATTTCCTAATTAGGACACACTTATGGCTGGGTCTCCCTTGGCATGGCTAATACACTAGTCAAGGCACGCCACTACACTATCCGTGCCAGGATTCCTAGTCGTCTGGTACTTCAAAACTCAACCATGGCTAAAGTCATCTACCGTAATAATTAACTAATAATTATTTATAAAATCCTAAAAATTACTATTTAAATCAAATAAATAATATAAAAATATTTAAAAAAATTGGGAAAGAAAGCTACACTATGTCACTCTCGTACTAAGCATATCGAGATTCGACATTATTTTCTTAAAGATTATCAACAAAATGGAGATATAGACCTTGTATACATAGACACACAGAATCAATTAGCTGACATATTCACAAAACATCTATCGGAAGATCGTTTCAATTATTTACGTTAAGAATTAGGAATTTTAGATGTTAATAATATTAATTAATTTTGTTTTATTAATTTATTCAATACTCAATAACTGTTTTTCGAGACAAGCCTACAAAGAGTCTGTTTGTCACCACGACAACGATCGAAGCGAAGCGGTACTTAATTGTCCCCCGGTGAACTCCCGTTAGTTGGGACAGTACTCCTTCAGCTAATATAAAACAGATGCTGAGTAAAGAAAATTAATTTATAAAATAATATTAATTATATTATTTAAAGTTTAAAATTACTAAACTTTGAATTAAATATTTAAAATTAGTTGATGAAAAGGATATGGCCCACAAAAATTTTATTTTAAAAACCCAGGAGAACCCTAGGCAAATTCGGCCCGAGTTCGGTCCGAATTCGGCCAGAGCTCTGTTGGTGCTGTATGTTTTTAAGTCAGAACCCGAGGCATTCTCCTATTCATTTCTTCCAAACTAATTCTTCATCACAGCAGCAGCAGCAGCCGAAGAAACTGTAAGCCTCTAAATTTCAAAATAATATTTTTATAATATTAAATAGCTTTTATATATTTAAAATAGATTAATATAATTGCTAGGAATTTTTTTAGAATTTTAAAATGATTTTTAAATAGTTTTTAAATCAAAATATATCATTTTGTAATAAATTGAATTGTTTAATATCGTTTTGTAATTTTTAAATTTATTTTAATGTTGTTTTGCAATTTAATAATTTGTTTTGCTTACATGTTTGCAAATGATATTTGCAAACTGATAGGTGTTGGGTTTTTCTGCCAAACCCCAAAAATTGGGGGACCCGACTGCAAAACTACCGTCACCTCCCCCCCCTACGTTCTGGCCAGCTGCCCCGACGACTGACGACCGCTTTCTCCGTATTTCCCGGCCGACCTAAACCCTAACATCAACCTCTCCCCCTATAAATACCCCCTAGACTAAACCCTAACCCTAGAACGCCACTACGACCCTACAGTGCCGCCTCCACTCTTTCTTCCCCAACGAAACACTAACCCTAACCCTAACTCCGACGACCACCCTAGCGCCGCCTCCACAGCCGACGTCGACGCTCGCCACCACCACCACTGGACGCGCCTCGTCGAGACAAGTGCAGCGCCACCCGAGCGCCGCGACGCTGACGCTTCCTTCGCCCTATCGCCGCAGCAACAGCCCGCTCGACTTAGACACGTACGTGTCAGTTCTGTTTCGTGTCGAACTTGTGTCTCGTACTCACATATGCGACTCGCCTGGACACGATGACTCTAATGGTAAGTCAGGACACGGCTGACTTGGGTCGTGCGAGTCGTGCATGGCCAGGACACTGGGACACAGCCGTTCTTCGTATCCCTAACTGTCAGGACACGAAGAATAGGTTATCGGGTTTGAAACCCATTAAACCTAAAACCTAATAACTGAAACCCTAACCCATTCCTTAACACACGACTCGGGCTGACCCCCTGGCCAGCCGGAGCGCGCTGATACCCGATCCCTTTGCCTGACCCGAGTTCGAGCCCCCCTTCTTTCTTTTTGGTTTGTTTTGGTTTTAGTTATTTTATTATATTTATATATGTATATATGTATATATGTATTTATATATATATATGTATATATGTATATGTATTTATGTATATATATGTATTATTATATATATACTGTATACATATATATATATATATATATATATATATATATATAGATATATATATATATATATATATATATATATATATATATAGTATATATATATATATATATACATATATATATATATATATATATACATATATATATATATATATATACATATATATATATATATATATATATATATTATATATATATATATAGTATATATATATGTATACAGTATTTGTGTATATATATATATATATATATATATATAATATATATATATATATATATATATATATATTATATTTAGTATTTCTTATATATATATATATATATATATATATATATATATATATATATGTATATTTATTATATGTATATATATCCATTATATATATATATATAAATATCTATATATTTGTATGTATACATATAAATATTGTTGTTGTATATTTATATATGTATTTCAAATTCTACTTTGTACAAAATATTATTGTGCATAAATTTACAAGTCATTTTTATTATTTAAATTGTGACTTGTATAGTTTAGCACTACAAAAATATATTTATGTATATAAATTACTGCTTTTTATTGATTATGACCAATTGGTGTGCAAGCCTAGCATGTATTTTTGGGCCCAATTGTGTGTAATACATTCATAGTCTGTACAAATCATATTGGACTTGATTCATGGCTCTGGGTCCTGTGTCTGGACTTCGGTTCAATTTCAAATACATGGACAAAATAGTAAATAAATAATTAATTATTTTCCAGAAAGTATTAGTTGCTGTTTTTGAATTTTTATATATATTTTAAGTGCTATAAAAATCTGGGAAAATTTGTATTTAAATAATATGTTAATTTAGATAATTTATTATAATTTTTTCAGCATTTAATAAGTAATAATGTTATTTTATAAAAATAGGAAAACAGAACTCATTTTTAGGATATATATATGTTTGCTGATTTTTAATAAATATTGATGAGGGTTTATAAATTCCAGAAAAATTAGTATAAATTTCTATAATTAACAAGGATCATTTTAGTACTTTAATTTATGTAAAATTGAGCTTTTTGTCTATCTCAAAAATTGTTGGAACATAGTATACAGTTGGATTTATTTATTGAATAATTACGACTTGCAACTTTTTGTGTTGTTTTGAGTTATAGTCGTATTGAACCTCACCCCGCACTAGTGTAAAGGCCCTAGAAAGTTAGTTAGGGTATTGTGTCACCCCACACTGGTCTCCTATGCTAAATTTATTATTTGGCTAGGTGTCCAGTCAGAAAGTCGTGTTGCACCACTAGTGTTTTATTGTTTAACTTAGTGTAAAAACTAAGTTTATGTATTTATTTCTACAGTGACGAGTCACCAGACATCTATAGCATTTTTATTGCTGCTTTACTTTGCTAAAGACAAGTACTTATACAAACTTTACATACTGCTATAACCATAAACTATGAATTCCAACCATGTTAAATGCTGATCCTTGGGGTAGCAATTTAAAACTTTACATGTTGTATTACTTTCAGTCTCTACCATGCTTAGGACAGTTTTCATATCTCTCACATGTTTAACAAGAGTTAAGGGAAAACTGTTAGTAGTGTACGTGATCATGCCCCCTTCTCCGTATGTATTTACCGAGCACTGTTACATTCTATATGTAACTTTGTCGTATGTCTGATCCCGCATTTGTGTATGGACATACACCGATGCCGTTAAGGGTATGTATATACACTTCAGAAAATTGATATGTACTACTGTACATCCTGATTACCTATTGACTGATCACTCACCTACTACAGTTTTAAACTTTAAAACAATTAATTATTGCCATGATAAAATGTATCTAAAACTGGATAAACCTGATATGTCATTTCTTTCCATTACATGATCAGTATTATATGTTTGTTAGAATCAGTACTTGCTCCCGTCCTGACAGGATAACGTTGTTGGTATTCTTACTGAAGAGGAGTTGCTCTGTGAATCATATTATGGAGTTACTGTCGAGGACCAGGCTTTGTCTTACGAGGATGTAATTGCGGGAAACTCGTCTAGTTGTCTATTTACATTTTGGACTTTTAAGAGTAGTCATGTATTAGACTATGTATTTTGTGACTCGACCTGTATCCAGCTTTACATTTCGGACTTGTACTTGGACTTACTATTATATGAGATGACTTTTGTGTTTGGAGCATTTATGACTCTTTATTACATATAAAACTGTTAGCACATTTTAGTCTTATCTTGTTATCTTTAGAACAGCTTGCTATGCTTTATCTCAAGCGTAGGCTGGACATGACTCGGCCCGGCCCAACAATTTGGGTAGCGGATCGTGACATGTTTTTAGTGGTGGCCCATGCAGGTCCTGACTAAATTGTTTGGTTACGTTATTGTACCAAGCTTGCCTGCAATTTGGAACTTAAGGTAATTAGACAACAATAGGAATGACGCTTAGAACATCTAGAGGAATACTAGGACTGTAACATAGGAAAACGCATCACATGTTCGTTGTTACAATTTGATTTTCTTGTTATTTATGATTGTTTACTTTAAAGAGTCCTTATAAGTCCTTTTTATTTTAATTAAATGGTGCTCACCCGCTCATCCAAGTATGTCACACCTGAGAATGGCACACTCCCTATCCACTCAGCTGACCAGTTGACCGATATACCTCCACCTCCACTGCCATATTTCCCCACTCCATAAATCCACAAACCCAAATGCCTCCACCACCTTCCATATCACAGTCCCAGCAGGACTAGATATTCCCACCACCACCTATTACTATACCTACCCAGGCTTCTGTCACACTCGACGGGAACCAACTGCTCATTCTGATCCAGGGATTCCTAACGACCCATCAGGAGTAGACCACCCTACTCCGTCAGAGCATGGAGCGTTCTGAGGAACGTACCGTGGTCCCACCACCTGCAGAGCTACGACAGAGAGCGGGGACAATCAAGGACTTCATGGGTCTGAATCCCAAGGAGTTCTTAGGGACTGAGGGCATAGTAGTAGTAGATGACTGGCTAGACTCGGTAGAGAGGAAGTTTCTTGGAGCTAGGTTACCGAGTGACCTCCAGGTCGAGGCAGCAGGATTTCTGCTGATAGACTTGGCAGGAATTTGGTTCCGGAATGAGCCGCTATTCGCGAGAGGGAAGGCCACTTGGGATCAGTTCAAGACCCAGTTCAAGAAGAAATCCTTCTCGACCACCATTATGGTAGCCATGGGGCTACGATTCTAGAACATCCAACAGGGAAACCATTCTGTTGACGAGTACGCAGCGGAGTTTAGTCGCCTGGGCCATTTCGCTCCTAGTCTAGTTACAGACCCTGAGGAGATGACGCGTAGGTTTTGCCATGGTCTAGTTCCAGACATTGGCATTATTATAGTGGCGAACGGTACGATTGACTATGACCAGAGCCTAGAGTTGGCCCGAAGCATTGAGGAGCGTCTTCTGTTTTGCAAGAGGCCGGCTTCTGTACACCTCGAGGGACCATCCAAGCGTCAAGATTTCCAGCAGAGAGCACCAACGCCGCACCAGCAGACATACCGTCCTTCCATATCACATCACCCGACCCCGCCAGTTAGAGCCCCGGGACCCTGGCAGCAGCAGAAGGGAGCTTTGTATGTATTCTGTAAGAGGCTAGGCCATGACACTACCATCTGTAGGAAGAGGTTAGGGCAGTGTTTAGCTTGTGGGTCTGCCACCCATCAGCTTCGGGACTGTTCAGTAGCCAGGGTACCTAGAGAGCCGCTCCCGACTCAGCAGCAGAGGTTTGGGCAACATCTACAGCAGCTGAAGGGACTCCGGAGGAAGGCTTATAGTCTGGCTCTTGAGCCGGAGCCGGAGCAAGTTTTGGAGATAGATTATTTGGCTGATGTCATCACAGGTCATGTTTATTTGCATACTTTTCTAGATCTATGTTTGTTTGATTCCGGTGCATCTCATAGCTTCCTGTCATTAGAGTTTTTGCATAAACACCACTTAGTAGCTACACCTACCAAAGAGATGAGTAGAGTAATGACAGGAGGCGGACCAGTGCCCATTAGAGCTATCTATAGATGCTCTACTACTATAGTCGGGAGAGAGTTTAGGGGACGATTCTTTGTGATAGCGCTCCCCGGATATGATATCATATTGGGGATGGACTGGCTTAGCTTTGCCCATGCAGCTATAGACTGTAATGAGGGTAGTATTCTGTTCAGTCCTCCAGGCATGACACCATTCAGTATGAGGAGGACAGGACCGGAGATCAGCCTAGAGCCGAACTGTTGTACGACAGTTGGGAAGATAGTACCGCCACACCCTATCATTAGGAAGTTTATGGATGTATTCCCAGAGGATCTTCCAGGACTTCAGCCTGACAGAGATGTGGAGTTCACTATAGATTTAGTACCGGGTTCATCACCAGTATCCCGGACTTCCTATAGAGTGAACCCCAAGGAGGCCGTAGAGATGAAGGAGCAGATTGATGGCCTGTTGAAAAAGGGTTACATTCGATCTAGTGATTCTCCATGGGGAGCGTCAGTACTCTTTGTGCCTAAGAAGGATGGTACATTTCGGTTGTGCGTTGACTACCGGGCGTTGAATACCATCACCATTAAGAACAAATATCCTCTGCCCAGGATAGATGATTTGTTCGACCAGTTGAGTGGGGCGAAGGTGTTTTCTAGGATAGATTTGAGATCCGGGCACCACCAGGTGAAGGTCAGGACAGCAGACGTCCAGAAGACGGCGTTCAACACGAAGTACGGACAGTACGAGTTTCTGGTGATGCCATTTGGTCTCACAAATGCGCCAACTGTCTTTATGAATTTGATGAATAAGATATTTCACCAGTATCTGGATAAGTTCGTCATAGTATTTATCGACGACATCCTGATATACTCGAAGACACCAGAGGAGCACGCAGAGCACCTGCGGACAGTTTTGGGGATTCTGAGGCAGGAGAGGTTGTTTGCCAAATTGTCGAAGTACGAGTTCTTTTGGGGCCGAGTGGAGTTTCTCGGTCATATAGTTATTGGAGAGAGGATCTCGGTAGATCCAGGAAGATTGCTACCGTTGAGACATGGAAGGCTCCGACGTCAGTTTCAGAGATCATGAGCTTTCTGGGTATAGTCGGCTATTATAGGAAGTTCATCCAGGACTTTGCTAGGATAGCTAAACCCATGACGAAGCTGACACGGAAGGATGCAGAGTACATCTGGTCAGAGGACTGTCAGACAGCATTTGAGGAGCTGAAGAGGAGGCTGACGACCGCTCCAGTTCTGACATTACCTTCAGGATCTGGAGGTTTTACTATATACATCGATGCTTCAGAAAAGGGGCTAGGATGTGTCCTACAGCAGCATAGAAAAGTGATTGCTTATGCATCTAGGCAATTACGGACTCATGAGCGGAACTATCCTACCCATGACCTAGAGTTAGCTGCGGTGATCTTTGCACTCAAGTTATAGAAACATTACTTATACGGAGAGCGTGTGGAAATCTTTACTGACCATAAGAGCTTGAAGTATGTGTTCACGCAGAAAGAGCTAAACATGATGCAAAGATGATGGTTGGAGTTGATGAAGGACTTCGACATCGATTTACAGCATCACCCCAGGAAAGCAAATATGGTGGCGGATGCGCTGAGCAAGCATCCGATGGCATGGTATCTGATGATAGATCGTCATTTGTGGAAAGATCTGGAGAAGCTCGGTATCGAGATAGTTTGGCCAGGATCAGTGATACAGATGATGGCGCTTGACATACAGTCAGGGTTGATGGAGCAGATCAAGGAGGCACAGTCTACAGATGAGAGCCTTCACAGACTTCGAGCCCAGGCTTTAGCTGGATTGCTGGATGACTTCACCATAGCAGAGGATGGATCCTTGAGGCATGGCAGCCGATTGTGCGTGCCAAAGGAAGAGCTGGTAGAGGCAGTCTTGCAGGAGGCACATAGATCTCGATATTTTATTCACCCTGGTGCCAACAAGATAAACCGTGACTTGCGGGAACATCTTTGGTGGCACGGGATGAAGAGAGATGTATCACGTTTTATTTTGAGATGCCTAGTTTGCCAGCAGGTCAAGACGGAGCGCCAGAGGCCAGCTGGTTTATTGCAGCCGTTACCTATTCCCGAGTGGAAGTAGGAACACATTACGATGGACTTCGTCTCAGGGCTTCCTCGTTCCCAAGGAGGAAAGGATGCCATTTGGGTCATCGTGGACAGGCTGACGAAGTGTGCGCACTTCATACCCTTCAAGGTGGGGCTTTCCACCGAGAAGTTGGCGGAACTATACATGCAGCAGATAGTTCGCTTGTACGGAGTACCAGTAAGCATCGTGTTGGACCGAGACAGCAGATTCACATCCCACTACTGGAGGAGCTTGTAGGAGGAGTTAGGCAGTCGGCTCAAGTTCAGTACGACGTACCACCCGCAGACAGATGGGCAGTCCGAGAGGATGATACAGACGCTAGAGGAAATGCTGAGGACTTGTGTGCTGGACTTTGGCGGATCATGGAAGAGCCATGTGCACTTGGTACAGTTTTCATACAACAACAGCTACCAAGCCAGCATCGGTATATCTCCTTTCGAGGCACTATATGGACGACGATGCCGTACACCGCTCTTTTGGGACGATGTTGGGGACAAAGTTATGCTTGGGCCAGAGATGATCACGGATGCAGCAGAGAAGATTGGGATGATCAGAGACAGGCTCAGAGTAGCTCAGGACATACAAAAACACTGGGACGATGCTAGTCGCAGACCGATGGAGTTCGCTGATGGTGATATAGTGCTAGTGAAGATATCACCTACTAGAGGGACGATCCAGTTCGGTGGAGGAGGCAAGCTGAGCCCAGATACATCGGGCCGTTCGAGATACTTGGCAGGATCGGAGAGGTAGCTTACGGGGTTGCACTTTCATCCAATCTAGCCGGATTCACGATGTCTTTCATGTATCTCAGCTGATGAGATATGTTCCGGACCCCAGCCATGTGCTAGATCATTCAGAATTAGAGATCGGACCGAGCCATGCAGTTACTGAGCAGCCCGTGGATATATTGGACAGGAGGGAGAAGAGGCTGAGGAACAAAGTCATACCCTTAGTACGAGTAGCTTGGAGCCATCACTCTCCGGGTGAATCTACTTAGGAGAGGGAGTCGGATATGAGGGAGAGATATCCTTACTTGTTCGACCCAACAGCTGCGAGGGAACCACCCATTCCCGCTTGATACCATAGAGGTTAGTTTTGATCATAGCCTTAGTCATTTGTTGCATTGCTTGTTATATTAGAATGATTGTAGAGTCTTCTATCCTTGTGAATTTCGAGGACAAAATTTTTCAAGGAGGGAAGATTTGTAAGCCCCTAAATTTTGAAATAATATTTTTATAATATTAAATAGCTTTTATATATTTAAAATAGATTAATATAATTACTAGGATTTTTTTAGAATTTTTAAATAATTTTTAAATAGTTTTTAAATCAAAATATATCATTTTGTAATAAATTGAATTGTTTTAATATCGTTTTATAATTTTTAAATTTGTTTTAATGTCGTTTGCAATTTTAATAATTTGTTTTGGTTACAGTTTGCAAATGATATTTGCAAACTGATAGGTTTTGGGTTTTTTCTGCTATACCCCAAAAATTGGGGGACCCGAGTGCAAAACCACCGTCACCCCCCACGTTCTGGCCAGCTGCCCCGACGACCGACGACCGACGACCGCTTTCCTCCGTCTTTTTCGGCCGACTTAAACCCTAACACAGACCTCTCCCCTATAAATACCCCCCCAGACTAAACCCTAACCCTAGAACCCCACCACGACCCCACAGCGCCGCCTCCACTCTTTCTTCCCCGATGAAACACTAACCCTAACCCTAACCCTAACTCCGGCGACCACCCTAGCGTCGCCTCCACAGCCGACGTCGATGCTCGCCTCCACCACCACTCGACACGTCTCGTCGAGACGAGTGCAGTGCCACCCGAGCGTTACAACGTCGACGCTTCCTCCGCCATATCGCCACACCAACAGCCCGCTTGACTTAGACACGTATGTGTCAGTTCTGTTTTGTGTTGAACTTGTGTCTCGTACTCACATATGCGACTCGCCTGGACACGACGACTCTAATGGTAAGTCAGGACACGACGACTCTAATGGACACGGCTGACTTGGGTCGTACGAGTCGTGCATGGCCAGGACACTGGGACACAGCCGTTCTTCGTGTCCCTAACTGTTCGAACACGAAGAACATGTTATCGGGTTTGAAACCCATTATATATATATATATATATATATATATATATATATATATATATAAATATCTATATATTTGTATGTATATATATAAATATTGTTGTTGTATATTTATATATGTATTTCAAATTCTACTTTGTACAAAATATTATTGTGCAAAAATTTACAAGTCATTTTTATTATTTAAATTGTGACTTATATATTTTAGCACTTTAAAAATATATTTATGTATATAAATTACTGCTTTTTATTGATTATGACCAATTGATGTCCAAGCCTAGCATGGGTTTTTGGGCCCAATTGTGTCTAATACATTCAAAGTCTGTACAAATCATATTGGACATGATTCATGGCTCTGGGTCCTGTATCTGGACTTCGGTTCAATTTCGAATACATAGACAAAATAGTAAATAATTAATTAATTATTTTCCAGAAAGTGTTACTTGCTGTTTTTGAATTTATATATATATATTTTATTACTTTAAAAATCTAGGAAAAATTGTATTTAAATACTATATTAATTTAGATAATTTATTATAATTTTTGCAGCATTTAATAAGTAACTTTGTTATTTTATAAAAATAGGAAAACAGAACTCATTTTCAGGATATATATGTTTGCTGATTTTTAATAAATATTGATGAGGGTTTATAAATTCCAGAAAAATTAGTATAAATTTCTATAATTAACAAGGATCATTTTAGTACTTTATTTTATGTAAAATTGTGCCTTTTGTCTATCTCAACAATTGTTGGAACATATTGTACAGTTGGATTTATTTATTGAATAATTACGACTTGCAACTTTTTGTGTTGTTTTGAGTTATAGTCGTATTGAACCTCACCCCGCACTAATGTAAAGGCCCTAGAAAGTTAGTTAGTGTATTGTGTGTCAAGACCCGCACCCGTTTTTTTTTTAAACGGATACGAGACGTGTCCAAGCCAGCCTACGCCGCAGTGTCGGCGGTAGAACGCTGTCACGGCCATGAAGATCAAAATCACAAACAATGCTCATTCACATAATTAATTTAATTTACAAAGATCACAAGTTTTACATTTGCTAAAAATATAAACTTGTACAATTATCTGAATGGCTACAACTCCACTAGCTAGCTAATCTCTAGGCTTTCCGTCTGCAAGTATACCATCACTCCCCAAACTAAGTGATCCTCGGCTAACCTGAAAATGTTGGTTTCCAGTCAGGAATAGAACGAGCACAATTCACTGAATGCAATTTCAAATAAAGAAAATGACTATAAAACAAAGGTTAGGCATTAATCATGAGTTTTGAAAATAACAGTAAAGCCGTAAGAAAATCAATAGTAATAAATAGACCAATATACTTTCCACCTTTAGAAGTACCTTTGACATGTGATCGGTCTGGGGTACTACACCGCACGGTCTACGAGATCTACTGCATGAAAATAAACAATGTCTACGAGATCTACAATGTCTACGAGATCTACTGCATAAAATAAACAATGTCTACGAGATCTACAATGTCTACAAGATCTACAATGTCTACGAGATCTACTGCATAAAATAAACAATGTCTACGAGATCTACAATGTCTACGAGATCTACTGCATAAAATAAACAATGTCTACGAGATCTACAATGTCTACGGTCGGATCACACATCCTTGGTACTTCTCGTTCCCGACTCAATAATTTATAATAGAGTATAAAAATATCACATAACCAATGACTAATCAATGAAATATAGTAAAGATCAATATCGAAATGCAGACAATAAACTGTACTCGCCTGTGGTCCTGTGCTGGTGAAACCGATGATCCAAATCACTCAATCTACCACAATAGTCAAAACCCGTACAACAGTCCCCAGAAGCTGAAATAGACAATACCAATGATCTCAGAATAGGTAAATTAGCTAGAATTGCCTGTCCTTAAATCCAATTCTGGACACAGGGACAAAACGGTAATTTCGGGCAAAAACGATGTCCGCCGTTGGACCCGCTTTGCACCGAAAAGTGTGCCAGAGTCATTGGTCTCTACAGTCATCAAACTACATGTCTACGGATCCAGTTTTCCGATACGAACCCAACCGTATGTCCAAAGTTGGATTACGGCGGGCCGTGCACAAAATCGCCCGTTGAGTGGGACCGTGGGGCCCGCAAAACGACGATTTTATCAACGGTCTCAGAATCGGACCAAACTTGGCATACAGGACCAGAAAAATGATACGGACCTGTTGGCACAAGTTTCGTCTCGATCTGGCGAACGTGCACAAAGTAATTGAGAAATTTGCAACGTGCACGATACGGTGAATTTTGACGGATACGCATCAAATTCGTCGCGCACACGCGACCAATTTGAATTCCGTCAAAGCCCACACGACCACGAAACCGTTACGCAGCTTTCGATACTTTCGGTTCGCGACCACGTCGTCCCGATTGGCGTGACGCACGTCATGTGGAGCAATTTCAACGTTTTGAAAACAGATTTTTGGGAAACTTTGGAATTCGATTTCTCGACGCGTAGTCGATGGTTTTCAAATCCGTAAAAAGGGTTGTGGAGTCCTACAGGTTGTCTGTTATTGTGTTCAGGTAGAATTTCTAAATGGCTACTGGATCGATCGAAATCGATCGATAAACATGGGTGATTGGACTGTTTAAACGTCCTGTTTTTGAACAGGTTTTGGTCGATCTTTGGATCGACTTTCTGGGAATCCTAGCAAGCGTCGATCAAAACTATTTGAAGGGAATTAATGTCGTATAGGTTAGGAACATACCCCAAAAGACAAATCGCAAAACCATTGCTTGTGCGCGACGGAATGTCGCTGTGAACTTGCCTTCCCGCGCGCCTGTGCTGCTGTGGGTTCTCTGTTTCGCTGCGCGCACGTGTCTCGTCCGGCCTTGCCGCGCCGGCGGCGGTGGTCCCCCGGCGGCGCACGGCCGCTGGGTGGTTCGCCCAGCACTGGGGTTGTCGGCGTGGGTTCGGGATTAGGTTTTCAACAATTCTCCTCTCGAACTCTCTCTCATCTACTTATACGCAAACCTCTCGGGCTCGGTTTTGTTTAGCTTCTGCTGTTGGGTTTGCCACTGTGGGCTGGGGGAGAAAGTCGAGCCTGTGGGCTGCTACTCTATTGTACTTGCGGTCGGTTTGGTTATACTCGGGTTAGCTCAAGCTGAGCTTTGGAAGGTTTGGGGTGGCCTTCTCGGTTGGAAACTGAGATGGGGAGGGCGGTTTGAATGGGGTTGCTACTTAATTCCCGGAACAGTGATGGTTCCCTTTCTATTTATATTACCTACTAGTATCACATCCTCATATATATATAATATCTATATAGATATTAATATATATAATATCTATGTATATATATATTTACACACAAATATTTATCTTTATAATTATCTGTATATACACACATATACAAATATTTACACAATATATATATCCCTATATTTTTCCTATACGTATACATATACCATATATTTATATATATACACATACACTTTATATCATATATATATACATATACTCGATAATATTAATTTATTTAATCTTAATCGAAAATTGATTACTACAATAATTCTAATTAACATTCAATTTAATCATATAAATACAAATCATTAATATTAATTCTTATTTTAAAGCATATAATTACAAATCAATCTAACTTGAAGTTTCCTCATAATAGGAATTGGAATTAATATCTAAATATTATCAAATGATATTTCTAACAGAAAATTATAAAAATTAATTCTTTAAAATAATTGATAGTAGTCTACCAAGTACTTTTCTAGTATAAATATCAAAATTTAATAAAAATAATAATTGGTACAACAAATTCCAGAATATTTTTTTCTATAAATACAAAAATTGTTTAATAACTTGATAAACTCTTCCGTCAATCAAAATATCTAGAATAGAACTTTAAAATAAAAGTTATTTACTATTTAGAAATATTTAAAGCTAAAAATAAATAAATAAATAATAAAATCCAAGATTCGGGAAGAGGGGTTACAAATCTACCCACCTTAGAAATAAATTCGTCCTCGAATTTGAGGACTACCAAGATAGACAGGCTTGGTTGCTTGGTGAAGAGGTGGGAAAATGGTAAGAAGCATTGATCAACTATGGTGAAAATAAGAGGAGTAGAGAGACGACTTGTGGTTTGAATCTTGGCTACGGTCTTGAATTCCAAAATGCTCTACACCGCTCAAAAATTCGACACTAAAGGTAGCAATGACTCCAAAGCTAATTCGTCCAACGAAGACTCTACCCACCTTAGAAATTTCTTCCTCGAAATTCTAATTCATAACTATTCCTTAAAGTTTAACAAGAAAGCCTACCTTAACCTAAATCCTCTTAAATTTAATCCTTCGAAAATAGTTTATATCCTCCTCCTAGACATTTGTAACTACGTAACTCCGAGGACTTCTGTCCACCTTTGGTCACACTACTCCCTCAAATCTCATGTCACAAAAACTTTATAATCTTCCAACTAATTGCTAAAATTGCTACCAATAGGTATATATACTGCTTCTGGCCACCATAATCCTCTCATATTTATCGAACAACCTGAAATCTAACAGGCAATAATTTACCAAGTAGCTAATAGGTATTGGTAAATTCTAATAAACATGACCTTTCATCGTTCCGAAATAGGAAGAACATGATGATAAGGAAGAATAATCAGGAGCAAGTGTAAAATTCCAGGACGGTGGAGAGTATCCAATGATGCGGATAGAAAGAAGGTTTACGAACCATAGACTTGTTTGCTAAAGTGGCTACTCTAGTCTAGTCACTCGCTAAATCGAAGCACCATTCGCCTCTTAGAGTGGCTTGCAATTCGTACACTACATAAGTCCCGTTCTCGAAATTTATCTAAACAGTTCCATAATAGAACAGAATTTTGAGAAATCAAGATCGTGATCTTTCCCGTGGTTATTTAAACACACGAGCAAGGGATAAAATGCAATACAACTTCGTATCATGACTCCCAGGTAGATGGAATATTGGTTACGAATGACTTCCCAATCTAAGAGGGGAGGCTACATAATATGTATAGGGACCTATTTCAAATAGTTCGGTTTTATAGACCAACTGTGGGGGTTTGTCTGGATGGGTTTTACTGGCCTTAATGGGTTTCCTATTTGGATATCAATTGTTGGTTGGATAAACCCTTAGATTTCGATCTATACGGACAGGACAATATCCTAATAATAAACAGTTTCTACTAGTTAGGGTAACCTAGAATAGGTTCCTATCCAAGGGTTGAGCTAGTTGCCAATCAGGTTGGTTAGCTAGGTTCATAAAGCCCGAAATACGCCTCCCGTGACCTTTGTGTTTAAGCAGCACATGAGGCCTCAATTGGGTGGCACACTAGTGGCATGTGAGTAGTGTGCTTCGAGTAGATCTCAACCATATATTGGGTTAAATGAATCGAGTCGATGTTGAGGTTCTAATGGAAGTCGGGAAGTATACCGAACTATGGTAAATGTTATAGCTAGTCCTTTAGACCTGAAAGTCGTACCATAAAATAGAGTACCCGGGGACGTGTTTGAGTGGGACATGATATACCTAGATGGAGGTGGACTCGTCTAGATCTTGCATATGAGATTTGTTGGAAGGTAACCGCTGGTCTCGTGCCCCGAATATTAATGACACGGCCGGGGACACAAAATGATCTAAAAGAAAAGTGGGAGTCCATAGGGCACTAACTATCATTCTAACATAAATCATTCTAATCAATCGGAACTCCTCGTATATCCCAAAAAATTTTGAAGGCTTATAGTCTACCCACCTTAGAAATTGGGCATGGGTTTTGGAATAATGTGGTTAGAGGGTTCCCAAAATTCAGATACTGTACCTCGACTCTTGTTAGTAGAGAATAAGGCACGGTGTAACGAAATATGGTGGACGTAAGTCGAGTCAATGATCATTCCTCAATAAATGAGGAACGAGGGTGTACAAATATGCATGGTCGACAAAATAGGATGATCTACTCGTCTATGGTATACTAGAGTTATCGATGGGGTAACCAACTCCAAAGCACAACATAAGAAAAGATTTCTAACAACTGAGTCAAGAAATTCTATTTGTGTCAAACCTGCCAGACCATGATCACAAGGGTTGTAGTGATCAGGTATTGCTGTTGACAACTGGTAGGTCATAGTGTGACAGGGTATTTAAGCTATGGTATTGGCCAAGCTAGTGACCGTGGTGTTCCATCACTAGTTAGGTCTTAATAATAAAATTTACATAACTAGAGTAATATTTGTTGGAAACCAATCTCGGGATGAGTGTCTACCATAGTCACGGTAAATTATTGTCCTTAGCCTTGTCTATTCATCTCATGTCTAAACTGTGGGCTTTGGTCGAGGGACGGTTGAGTCAAGGCACAAGGGTTGAAAGTAAAGGCAATATTCAAGAAAATATTTGGAGACTCACAACAATGGGTTTCCTGAGAATAGCTAGTCTCCTAGATTGGCATCTTGACTAAGGGTAAAACCTTATTCATTCTCAAGTTTAGATGGGCAGAAGGTCCCAATAGTATTTGAGGATCGGGAGGAGAATGAATAACTCAATCTCATGGCTGGCCAACGGTAACTACACTTGTGTATACAACTACCATAGCCATGGGGATACGCGATAAATTACGAGCTTCTGCCTTTCCGAACCAGTGAAAGACAAAAACCATAAAGAGTTCAAGGAAGATGTTACTGAATACAATCACATGATTCAAGGGCGAACACATAATTCAAGAGGAATTGTCAAGCAGTCACGGATGAGATCCTAGGTACCTATATATCTCCATCCACGTAGTGTAATTAAACGAAGAGCAAACCAAATGCATCATGGTTGATCAGACCATAATACACTGATTCTGATTAGACAATAAGTTAGCAGGCGTCCCCACTAAACATATGCCTCGAACCAAGCTCGAGAACAGAGTGAGGTTGCAAAACTAGGCTGTGATAGCAACATTGGTCAAAATAGTCAAATTTCAGGTATACAAGATTTTTAAAAGAAGGCACATATAGTACGAGTTTTGAGAGAATCAAACTTCACCTGGTGTTCTTGCTTATACAGTCTATCCTACTATCTTCTGTTCACAAGGACTTGGTCGACTAATGGGTTATGGAACTCTGGATTCTATATTCTTGGTAACTTATTAGTGTCAGTCGATAACCTCGTCAATAGGTCACAAAGACGACGGAATGCTAGATCGGGAGACGTGCTATCCAACTTACAAAACTTCCACCAATATTGGCTTCGGATCTTATGGAACACACAGGGCACTGTCCTATCCTCTATAGTATCCTTAATTTGTAATCACGTCTGAAGTCATTTCACCGAGGACTATGCCTCGCCCGTAAAATTGGGCTGTGGTAATCCTTGGTTTCGTAACTCAAATATGATACAAATCGAACATTACTTAACTCTATCCAATATTGGCTCAAGGATAACTACGATCAAGAGTGGACCACTAGTCATATCTCTAGCAAATTCTATAACCGATATTTTTCTAATCTCATCTCGACTCTAGGGGTCGTGTCTCGCCAGTGCGCTGCTGGCTGCAGTGGATCCCTAGTCTCCAAAATTTAAATAAATGGCGACAGTGCGCTGCTGTCCTGCCAGTATAAGTTAACTAACGTTCCTTTAACTACATCTGTAAAAATCCATGAGCTCCTAGAGATTCAAACAAGTTGTCTATGAAATAAAACGTAAGTATTTGTCCTGTCAGCCACAATATTTAAAATAACAGATTGCACAGGGAGGAACAACCTGAAGACAAAGAACTACAAACATTTTAGCACCTATTCTGTGTGTATTCTAACCATGGGAGAAAATTTTTTGGATCAGTCTACCTCAATATTTGCATTTGAATAACCGAATCAGGAATTATAAACTATTCCCTTACGACAAAATAGGATTTTAAATGGGCAATTCAGACTAAGATATGGTGACGATATCCAAGGAGGCAAGAGAATGAATTAAATAATCTATCAAGGCTAGATCATTAATTCCATGAAGTCCTGCCTTACCAAGGGAATAAACTATCCAAATTGGATTACATCGTCGTATCAAGAGATAATAATGTACCTTTGGGAATCTGATAAACTATCAAAATTACTAACTCCTTATCTACATTGCATGGCCTAGACTACCCATTGGTAAACTTGTATAAGGGACTCCTAGTCCTAGTCATTCTCGTAAATTAAATTAATTTCTAATTCGTGAATGAGCATTTTTAATCGCAGGCTCGCAATAGTACGACTAACTTAAGTACTATCACGAGTTCGCATTACTTGCGAAAACAGACCTGCATGGGCCACCACAAAAACTTGTCACGATCCGCACCCGTTTTTTTTTTTAAACGGATACGAGACGTGTCCAAGCCAGCCTACGCCGCAGTGTCGGCGGTAGAACGCTGTCACGGCCATGAAGATCAAAATCACAAACAATGCTCATTCACATAATTAATTTAATTTACAAAGATCACAAGTTTTACATTTGCTAAAAATATAAACTTATACAATTATCTGAATGGCTACAACTCCACTAGCTAGCTAATCTCTAGGCTTCCCGTCTGCAAGTATACCATCACTCCCCAAACTAAGTGATCCTCGGCTAACCTGAAAATGTTGGTTTCCAGTCAGGAATGGAACGAGCACAATTCACTGAATGCAATTTCAAATAAAGAAAATGACTATAAAACAAAGGTTAGGCATTAATCATGAGTTTTGAAAATAACAGTAAAGCCGTAAGAAAATCAATAGTAATAAATAGACCAATATACTTTCCACCTTTAGAAGTACCTTTGACATGTGATCGGTCTGGGGTACTACACCGCACGGTCTACGAGATCTACTGCATGAAAATAAACAATGTCTACGAGATCTACAATGTCTACGAGATCTACTGCATAAAATAAACAATGTCTACGAGATCTACAATGTCTACAAGATCTACAATGTCTACGAGATCTACTGCATAAAATAAACAATGTCTACGAGATCTACAATGTCTACGAGATCTACAATGTCTACGAGATCTACTGCATAAAATAAACAATGTCTACGAGATCTACAATGTCTACGGTCGGATCACACATCCTTGGTACTTCTCGTTCCCGACTCAATAATTTATAATAGAGTATAAAAATATCACATAACCAATGACTAATCAATGAAATATAGTAAAGATCGATATCGAAATACAGACAATAAACTGTACTCGCCTGTGGTCCTGTGCTGGTGAAACCGATGATCCAAATCACTCAATCTACCACAATAGTCAAAACCCGTATAACAGTCCCCGGAAGCTGAAATAGACAATACCAATGATCTCAGAATAGGCAAATTAGCTAGAATTGCCTGTCCTTAAATCCAATTCTGGACACAGGGACAAAACGGTAATTTCGGGCAAAAACGATGTCCGTCGTTGGACCCGCTTTGCACCGAAAAGCGTGCCAGAGTCATTGGTCTCTAAAGTCATCAAACTACATGTCTACGGATCCAGTTTTCCGATACGAACCCAACCGTATGTCCAAAGTTGGATTTCGGCGGGCCGTGTACAAAATCGCCCGTTGAGTGGGACCGTGGGGCCCGTAAAACGACGATTTTATCAACGGTCTCAGAATCGGACCAAACTTGGCATACAGGACCAGAAAAATGATACGGACCTGTTGGCGCAAGTTTCGTCTCGATCTGGCGAACGTGCACAAAGTAATTCAGAAATTTGCAACGTGCACGATACGGTGAATTTTGACGGATACGCATCAAATTCGTCACGCACACGCGACCAATTTGAATTCCGTCAAAGCCCACACGACCACAAAACCGTTACGCAGCTTTCGATGCTTTCGGTTCGCGACCACGTCGTCCTGATTGGCGTGACGCACGTCGTGTGGAGCAATTTCAACGTTTTGAAAACAGATTTTTGGGAAACTTTGGAATTCGATTTCTCGACGCGTAGTCGATGGTTTTCAAATCCGCAAAAAGGGTTGTGGAGTCCTACAGGTTGTCTGTTATTGTGTTCAGGTAGAATTTCTAAATGGCTACTGGATCGATCGAAATCGATCGATAAACATGGGTGATTGGACTGTTTAAACGTCCTGTTTTTGAACAGGTTTTGGTCGATCTTTGGATCGACTTTCTGGGAATCCTAGCAAGCGTCGATCAAAACTATTTGAAGGGAATTAATGTCGTATAGGTTAGGAACATACCCCAAAAGACAAATCGCAAAACCATTGCTTGTGCGCGACGGAATGTCGCTGTGAACTTGCCTTCCCGCACGCCTGTGCTGCTGTGGGTTCTCTGTTTCGCTGCGCGCACGTGTCTCGTCCGGCCTTGCCGCGCTGGCGGCGGTGGTCCCCCGGCGGCGCGCGGCCGCTGGGTGGTTCGCCCAGCACTGGGGTTGTCGGCGTGGGTTCGGGATTAGGTTTTCAACAATTCTCCTCTCGAACTCTCTCTCATCTACTTATACGCAAACCTCTCGGGCTCGGTTTTGTTTAGCTTCTGCTGTTGGGTTTGCCACTGTGGGCTGGGGGAGAAAGTCGAGCCTGTGGGCTGCTACTCTATTGTACTTGCGGTCGGTTTGGTTATACTCGGGTTAGCTCAAGCTGAGCTTTGGAAGGTTTGGGGTGGCCTTCTCGGTTGGAAACTGAGATGGGGAGGGCGGTTTGAATGGGGTTGCTACTTAATTCCCGGAACAGTGATGGTTCCCTTTCTATTTATATTACCTACTAGTATCACATCCTCATATATATATAATATCTATATAGATATTAATATATATAATATCTATGTATATATATATTTACACACAAATATTTATCTTTATAATTATCTGTATATACACACATATACAATATTTACACAATATATATATCCCTATATTTTTCCTATACGTATACATATACCATATATATATTTATATATATACACATACACTTTATATCATATATATATATACATATACTCGATAATATTAATTTATTTAATCTTAATCGAAAATTGATTACTACAATAATTCTAATTAACATTCAATTTAATCATATAAATACAAATCATTAATATTAATTCTTATTTTAAAGCATATAATTACAAATCAATCTAACTTGAAGTTTCCTCATAATAGGAATTGGAATTAATATCTAAATATTATCAAATGGTATTTCTAACAGAAAATCATAAAAATTAATTCTTTAAAATAATTGATAGTAGTCTACCAAGTACTTTTCTAGTATAAATATTAAAATTTAATAAAAATAATAATTGGTACAACAAATTCCAGAATATTTTTTTCTATAAATACAAAAATTGTTTAATAACTTGATAAACTCTTCCGTCAATCAAAATATCTAGAATAGAACTTTAAAATGAAAGTTATTTACTATTTAGAAATATTTAAAGCTAAAAATAAATAATAAATAATAAAATTCAAGATTCGGGAAGAGGGGTTACATTGTGTCACCCCGCACTGGTCTCCTATGCTAAAGTCATTATTTTGCTTGGTGTCCAGTTAGAAAGTCGTGTTGCACCACTAGTGTTTTAGTGTTTAACTTAGTGTAAAAACTAAGTTTATGTATTTATTTATACAGTGACGAGTCACCAGGCATCTATAGCATTTTTATCGCTGCTTTGCTTTGCTAAAGGCAAGTACTTCTACAAACTTTACATACTGCTATAACCATAAACTATGAATTCCAACCATGTTAAATGCTGATCCTTGGGATAGCAAGTTAAAACTTCATATGTCGTATTACTTTCAGTCTCTACCATGCTTAGGACAGTTTTTTATATCTCTCTCATGTTTAACAATGGGTTAAGGGAAAACTGTTAGTAGTGTACATGATCATGCCCCCCTTCTCCGTATGTATTTACCGAGCACTGTTACATTCTATATGTAACTTTTTCGTATGTCTGATCCCGCGTTTGTGTATGGACATACACCGATGCCGTTAAGGATACGTATGTACACTTCAAAAAATTGATATGTACCACTGTACATCCTGATTACCTATTGACTGATCACTCACCTACTACAGTTTTAAACTTTAAAATAATTAATTATTGCCATGATAAAATGTATCTAAAACTGGATAAACCTGATATGTCATTTCTTTCCATCACATGATCAGTATTATATGTTTATTAGAATCAGTACTTGCTTCCGTCCTGATAGGATAACGTTATAGGTATTCTTACTAAGGAGGAGTTGCTCTGTGATTCATATTATGGAGTTACTGCCGAGGACCAGGCTTTGTCTTACGAGGATGTACCTGTGAGAAAACTCGTCTAATTGTCTATTTACATTTTGGACTTTTAAGAGTAGTCATGTATTAGACTATGTATTTTGTGACTGGACCTGTATCCAGCTTTACATTTCGGACTTGTACTTGGACTTACTATTATATGAGATAACTTTTGTGTTTAGAGCATTTATGACTCTTTATTACATATAGAACTGTTAGCACATTTTAGTCTTATCTTGTTATCTTTAGAACAGCTTACTACGCTTTATCTCAAGCGTAGGCTGGACATGACTCGGCCCGGCCCAACAATTTGGGTAGCGGATCGTGACAGAAACCCCAAAATCCTAGCTATTCTCCACTCCCTTTCTTCTAATCTACGTGGAGATTTTCATCCAAAATTTGGATTCGTGCAGAGAATCGCATCCTCTACAACATACTTGATTCTCGGAAGGTATAACTCCTTCTCTCCTCCACTTTCAATTTTTAGCGTTACTTAGTTTTCGGAAAGAATATGCCTAAGGGATTCAACCCTTTCAAGAGGAAGAAGACCCATGCCAGTGAAAAGGCATCGTCTTCTGATCCGAACACGGATTCCCTCTTTTCTTCGGTCCAATCGAATGACGACGTGTCGGATGAGTTTTATTTCAAAACTCATGACCAAGCATTGCTTTGGTATGCCGACTTAATTTACTATGCGTACTATATGCACCGGCGCTCCGATTAAATGGACTATATTTCCTGATCACCGTCCTTTCTTTGAGGCATTAGGGTTACACCATCTTGCTACCCTATAATTTCCTATAGCTACTAATGCCCTTAGATTGTTCTATTGTAACTTCGTGTTAGACACTTTTACCGTAAGAACTCGTGTTGGTGGGATCGATATCGAGTTCGATGATGTATTGCTAGCAGAAATCCTTGGTATTCCAAACGAAGGTGCCCTGCTCGATGACATCATCGACTTCGATTTTCTCGAGGGCACGACTCTTATTAGTTTCAAGAATGAGCTTTGTGTGCCCGCATGTGCTCGTTCTGGAAAGTTCAAGGCCAATAACTTGAACTTGTTTAACTACGAGTTACACCGCATCATCTATTCCAATATTCTTTCCAAATCTACTTCAAAAGATGATGTCACTGCACTTGAACTTTCTGCCCTATATCACATTCTTAAGGGGATTCATTTTTCTGCCCCTAAGACTATCATCCAAATGATGGATAGATGTCGCGAAAGAGACTGCAAACTCTCTTATTCTTGATCAAGTGGCCACCATAAGGGCGTAACCCAGTATGATCATATATGTATGCCTATAACGAGGACGTCTACCAACCTTTGGTCAAACTACCTCATCAAACACATGATGTCCGATGGCATATGGCATCTCTAATCCTACTTATCTATCAAGCAATCACAATACAATAAGCAAACTAACTTACACTATAACTTAAGAATTTTTTTTGCTAAATTCTATATAGCACGATTATTCGTCACTCCGAAATTGGAAGGGACGAGAAGCAATGATACGAGAAAGCAAGGGAATAGTAATCGAGAGTAAATGCGAAGTTCAAGGGCGGTAGAAAATTTCTAAAAGAATTGTCAAGGCAGTTGTGGATTGAGATTCCTAAGGGTTTAGTCATGTTCGCAGGTCCGTTCGGTACAGTGACGTAACCGAAACGGCTAACTCGACCTGCATGGGCCACCATAAAAAATATGTAACACCTCAGTTCCAAAATACGTAGGACTAGGATACATATACATGCCAGCTACGCATCGAGAAGACTCCAGCCCAGCTCAAATACGTATAAGCTGTCTGGTTTCCTAAAGCAATCTACAAATATCTCAATCCACTGAAGATAAACTCTTGTATAAACCAAGTAAACTAATGTTGGTCAGACATTAGCAAACCAGTTACTACAAGTAACAAGAAAAGATAATATACAATAAAGTGGACCAGACTCTAATGCAATTATCTTGAACAAGCTTCAAATGAAAGATAAAGCTTGTAAAACTAGGCTAAATAGCAGTAATGTCAAAGTAATATAATATAGGACAAAATCTAATTATAGAAGAGAACGATAAAACATCAACTAAATATACCTGCAGTCTTGGTATAGCAACATCATCCATCAATGTATCTTATCTTCAGTTAATACCTGGAGAGATCACCAGGTCCTCAGAGGACTAGCAAGACACATAATATACATGCTACTGAGCAGTAAATAACATGCAGAAAGAAGTAGAGAAATGTAAAGTAGACAATGATCAATAGATGTCTCAATATCGTAACGCCATGGGACGCTCCCGACCTCAAGACAAAGATAAGTCTCTACTACGTAATGCATAGGACACTCCCCGTCCTAGAGACGGGATAACAAGTCGATAAGAAGTCTCTAACATCGTAACGCCATTGGACGCTCCCGATCTAGAGATGGAAAAACAGGTCGATTAAAAAGTCTCTAACACCGTAACGCCATTGGACGCTCCGATCTAGAGATATCAGGGCTAAAGTCTAATCAACCAATCATGACTAAAGGTTAAGTAAAACTCAAGGGCAAAGGTTGAGGACAGTCATATTGTCACAAGACTCGTTAGAACAATAACGGCATAAATGACTCAATAAGGAACGTGCACGTAAAATAAGAAAAAGTAAACATAAACATGAATGAGAGATATGAAGTAGA